>CM055900.1:50197308-50493735 GCA_029582155.1 Panopea generosa | reverse complement strand
TACGATAAATATATATACCAGGATCGTGATTCCATCACATAAATATTAAGTATATATTTGAACAGATTAAGGAGAGACGGGTGTTTGATACAGGTACTGTTTAGGTGTTACACACATCTTGATCGAAGCAGTTTGGTTTTTCTTAAGGTGATACTCCACTAAATAGAGGCCGTACGTGAGTCAGTGGTTTGAGAATGCTATCTTTGTTGTCGAACCAGATTCAATCATATTATATAGCCAAACTATAGCCAAACTATAGACATCATGGTTGAACTGCCTCATATTTGGTGTATTTTGCCTAACGCATGACTAACAAATTGGTTTACAGGTATATATGTTTATGGTTTACATACTTATACAATCAACAGCAGCTGTATTCGTATTTGTTTAACCATTTAATCAATACAAATTATAAGCAGACACCATAAAGCAAATAACTAAATACCATTTCGGCGATTGTTTGGCCAAATAATGAATGAATGAATGAATGAATGAATGAATGAATGAATGAATGAATGAATGGTGTTTTACGGCACGCTGGCACATTCCAAATAATGAATGACAAATTAAGTGATACATCAAACAGACATACGAACTGACACATAACAAACCAACTAGACAGTCAGACCGCACAGCATCGCACTACAACAGACAACACAATACCAGATGCGCAAGTTCAAAATATCAAAATAATATAACTTCTCAACATTATGTAATATGATACGACTTTAGCAATCGATGCAATTTTACTGTATTTTGCACTAATAAAACAGTGCGAAATTTAACGTTAAAGGTGCGACATATAGCGGCAGATGGTTCTGTGACATTTAACATTGGTTGCGGCGATTAACGCCAGTTTTGCGACATATAACGTTGGTTGCGACATTTAGCGTTGGTGCGACATTTAACGTTGCCATAGTGTCGTTATAGTAGCGTAACTGATTTCAATATTGGATGATGAGTTGGTTATGGCCAGCGCTACTTTCATCAAAATCAAATCAAATAAAATACATAGTATTTAACGTCTGCGTGGTATATAAACTGTATACATACGCCACATATAACGTTTTTGAACCGACAGCATATAATGTTATGCACATTTAGAATAATAAAAAAAATGACATAATATTCAATGGGCAATTAAAAGCATACACATAGTAAAGTATAGCACAGCAAAGCATAGTTATTTTAACAAACAAATGTTTCATATCGTCAATGAATATCATTTCCTCCACCATAAAATACCCTAAACACAATCACTGTTCCTTGCTACCAGCGGATTATTTTCAGTAAATACATGATTTCTTATATATATATTATAATATTTATTCCATATATCCCCTTATTTTGCAGGTATAGGATTCGTTCTCCTGTCTATCAATATTGTTAACAACATCTACTACAATATACTACGAGCTTGGATATTGGAATATGTTGTTGGAAGTTTCAATTCAGAGTTGCCATGGGAGAAATGCAATCACGACTGGAATAAAGCAGGCTGCATCAGTATGGGAAAGGATGGTGGTAATCAAACGATAGTAGGTCAAAATATAACAGCCCCCGGTAACATGACCTCAGCAGAACAGTTTTGGCAGTAAGTTAATACGTATAATTCGAATTTATTCTATATTTTGGATTATAATCTCTTATTACATAGAGATTCCTTTTTTGAATCGGGTTTAACGCCATTTTCAACACATTTCAGGTTATTTATGACATATCCAGTTTTATTGGTGGGGGAAGCCTCAAACTGATTCAGACTGAATAGAGCCACCGTCCTTCCGCAAGTTACTGGAAACTTCTTCACGTAAAGTTTTTGGATTGAGCGAGAGACGAACCAACAACCTTAGCGGTGAGAGGTAAGTGATCTTGAGACGGCGCCTTAGACTACTCTGTCACGGTGGACCCATTTAAATAGAGAATACTAGGAAAGTGGATTCTTTTATTAGGCGTTCTTATAGCCGCGATGTAATAATTATTCATACGCCTTCCTAATAATGTTATTGAAGCGTTTGGTTTATTTTATTAAACACTTATTTTAAAATGACATAATACAAATCCATCCTATATATTTCTATTTTTTTGCTTGTTTATATGAAATTTATGAAAAAATGAAATTCGAGGAAAGAAAAATAGTCATTGTCGCGTATGATCACGACGACATAAGCAGGGCTGTTACTGAAATAAAACCTAGCTTAAATCAAGTCGAGACTCTGCATAGCCAGGGAAAGCAATTCTGGTGTTTTCTATTTCATTCTACTGTATCCCGATGACAAAAACATTGTGTAAGTTTTTAATATTAATAGAAATACTGGCTTGATAATTTGGGAACATATCCATGTAATCCGTTACTTATGCGTTTGTTTATTATTGCTATTGTTATGTTGACTTCCTATGCAAAAATCGGTATGTGTTGCATTTGATATTATATTTGCTGTCGAACACGTATATAATTTTTCAACTCTACATAAAATGTTTGTTTTTATACTTTATAGCTGCCATTACGCGAGTAATTATTAATTCCTGTTTCGCTGATTCTGATACTGTTCCAGCTACCGTAACGGAAATGAACGTAATTCTCTATTATTGTTGTCGCTGTTTCATTTCGTGTTCTGAAGTATAATCTGTTGCGTGACCAGTGTTGTCTCGTTGTTTTTGCTGTGTTGGCTTAGAATGTCATTTGCCGATTTTTGCTGTACAATCTGAAGTTACAAAATGATTAAAGTATTATTGTTGTCGTTTATTTGTGTCATTGCTGTTGTTCTTTAGTTTAAACATTAGAGTTTTCACAATTACTATGGTTGACAGAATCGAAAAGGAATTATTGTTCAAGTTGTTGTTTTTTAAAACACATTAGACTTTGTCGCCGCTGTTGTATGTTTTATACCATTGTTGCTTTTCAACTAACAATTTTTGCTTGCCCTGAACTTTCATACATTCTCCGCTGACAAAAAAGTTTGTGTCATCGTCTCTTCTGTTCCCTTTGCTGCAATTATAGTTATAGCTATATGATTTATGTTGTTGCGACTGTGACCGTTGGCGGCCTCTATACTTGTTCTGTTTGTTGTCGTTACTGCTTCCGTAAACATCGTTTGTTTTAACCATGCATCTGTTTATCGCATTTATATTATTCTCGTTGCATTTGTTCAAGCGTGTCATTTTCCGGTTTTCCGCTTTTATCGCTTTATTTATTTAATTTATTTAAATTAAATCTCGATAATTATTAAGTCGTTTTAGCTAAAGAGAAGTTATTTCAATTATATTATTTCAGAAATAGTTTTAGATCGGTTATATTTTGTATACGTCCGTCACCTGAAATATTTCATTCAAATGAATCTTTTGTTTAACGCACACAATAAATGTTACTGTAACAAGGAACCAACTTATCCAATTAGCAACGTATACTCTCACATATTCCATAGAGCAACATTGATAATTTATATCAAAGATGACATATTAATCTCTAAAAATAAAGACATATATAACGAATAAAAGGATCTAAAACATTTGCACATTCATAAAATTAACTTTTGAAACTTCTTACATTTTACCCCAAACCAAACATATGCCTTTCAAACACATACAATCAAACAACAGCTCATTGCCCAATTCACCATCTCCATAACATACAAAGACAAAATTGATCAAAAGAAAATATTTAAGTGACGCATAATCGAGGTGTTTACTTTCAGATACAGAGTGTTGCAACTGTCATCCGGATTGGACGACCCCGGTGGCATAATGTGGCATTTCGTACTGTACATATTCGTGTGGAGACTCCTTGTCGGACTGTGCATGATCAAAAGCATAAAGTCTATAGAAAAGGTAAAAAACATTATTTACTTTCTTAATCGAGGACGAAGCGCGTATAATTGAATAAAAAAAAGACATTTTTTAACTCGTTCCCACAACTTCCTTTGACAGTTGATTAATAATGTATCAGTCTTTAGAGATATTTTCTCTTTTCGTGTATTTGATTCTAATTAATAATGTTTGTACAATAAACATAATATATTTGTATGGTCGCGGCAGCTTTCATTTATAACCAAAAACACCCCAGGTAAACAAAGGATTGTTTCAGGAAGACGTCGACATCTTACATAGTCGACATTTTATCTGTAAAACATTACATATTACATTTAGATATCTATATTTAAATGACACAGTTGGAAAAATGATAAAGTAATAAATAGACATATAATATATATATATATATATACAGACCCTAAACCGCTCAAGTACCCCAATTGCACGCAAACGGAGTGCACTCAGAGCGTAAGCGGAGCGCGAGCGTAGCGCAGACGGAGCGCGAACGGAGCGCAGATTGAGCGCAGACGGAGCGGACATGGACCGTAAGCAAACGCTGGATTTTGAATAATAAACGCACTCCTGAACGCATGAAATAGATCGAGTGCACTCAGACACGCTGAATGCACTCAGATACGCTGAGTGCACTCAGAAGCGCTGTATACGCTAGACACAGTAAGAAAACTGATAACAGAACTTTTCGTGCGCTACTGAGTGCACTCGTTCATTCGGATATACTCTTTTTTTATTATTTGATCGTGAAGTCGATACTTAAAATCGAGATAAAAATAAATTTTCTTTCAAATGAATATAAACCATGTAGTTAATATAAATGTTTTACTGTAAAACGCATGATAAAACTTATTTTGGTCAACAATTTATCAATTATAACATAAATATCAATATTTAGCTGATCAATACAATAATGTTTAAAACACCTATTATACAATAGACGACACATCATTGGTTATCTAAGGTTTCAAGGCTAATTTGCCGTGTTATTTCGATATAAATAGTTATAGAACATACAAAACATGTACTTTATTTCGATTTAAGCGTATACTGCTCCAAATACAAAAATATCAAAGCATGCGTGAATCAAACAAAACATAGATATGCGTAAAATTATATGATTATGATTCTATTTGTTTGGGTATTTCGGCAAAATAAAAATTACCAATTTTCAATTTAATTTGGACTTTAGTTTTACATTTTCCCCAAACATAGTTACACTGAGTTTATGCTTAGTTGTAAACAAATCTACGTAAACTGTTATATTGCAATTAAAGTGGAAACATTATACTCGTGCACATCTCATTAAAATAATAAAAATAAATTAATTGTATTCTAAAATATAAAATGGGTCAGTAGTACAGCGGATAGGGTGCTGGCTTCAGACGGCAGAGGTCGCGAGTTTGACCCAGGCTTTACCCGACCTCTCGAAACACAATTCAGTACCAGATCTAATAAGGGAATGCACTGGAGAAAGATATGCATAAGCTCCGAGCTTACTTGACAATCAAGCTAACTTAAATTAATGTAAAATAAATGTATGTATGCCAAATTAACAAGACAGACCGAAATAACACATTAGACATAGGAAATAAAACCTAGCAAACGTAAATTTCTAGGTGACCTTTTTGAGGTTGTGATTTTATATTGACTAAAGAACAGCTTTTGATCATGAGGAAGGTTTAAATAAACAGAAACGAACATGTATTCACTGCCTATAAAATAGTAAATATATTGTTTTCCCGCTTTCCTACAAAATCTATACGCCTGATCACGTGCACGTAAGCACGTAACAATTAAGCCACTATAAATGTTGTGAAAGGGGCAACAAGTAAGAAATGACAACAATAATAATAATAATAATAATAATAAAGAACAAAAAATACTCAGATAATAATAATATGATAATATAATAATAAAGTAATATAGCAATAATAACAATAATATTAGTAATAATAGTAATAAATAATAATAAAATATACAATAGATATTAATAATAATGATGATAATAATAAAATTATAAAAAATCTGCATATTTAAGTATTGATTTTGACTATATATTTCTTATCCAATCACATGCCGCGGGTTAAATAAAGATTCATTCATCTTGCACAAATTATAATCAAAATGAAAATTACACACCGGCAGGGTTCGTTGTGATCAATGGACCGATAAATCACCAATTTACTATTTATTGACACACATGTGGTTCTCATCATGCGTATCTGTTTTGATGATTGCCATGCAACTCTGCCTTCATTATAGTAATTTAATTGTTATATTGATTGTGAACGACTGACTTGATGCACATACGCACGTATCCAATATAAAAGCTGTAAACAAATCTATAAGTCAATATGTATATTATAATAATAGCTCCAATGATAATAATATTTCAAAAAAAATAAAACAAATAATGAAAGTAAAAAATAATACAAATAAAATACTACATTTTTAAAAGGAATTATTTAAACACATGTCTTTAATTTTTATTAGTTTTAAAATTGTAGGATTGTTTTATTTTGTAAATTAACAATTCTGATCTGTTTTTATACGAAATCGCTATGGCAGCTGTGGTAAAATGACAGCCCTGAATACACATCCCTTTATACGTGTATGTCACACTTTCTACCATTCACTCAGAGCTGGAGTGGGGTTTTCGGTTCGTTAATTTAATGATATTAACATCATAATATTTACATACTAAAGCGTTCTGAAACTTCGAATAACCAATATCTTAAATATTTTTTTTATTTGTTGTTAATTAGCTGGCAGTTTTTCTTTCTTATTTTTTTCTTTTCAATCACATAATGTTGGCTCAATTAAAATTCATCCATCTGGCACGAATTACAATCAAAATGAAATCATACATATCTTCCGTGGTCAATAGACCGATAAGTCACCGCTTTAGCATATAACCTAATTGACACGGCTCTCACTGGCATGTGACATAACATAATTAACACCACGGTTGTGTTGCTGCGTGTCATATAATTAGTGGTATAGCACAGTGGGTGTAGTTTCAAACAAGTTAAATATAGTTTGTCATTTTAAATAATATATTAACATAAAGCATACTATCAGTAAAAGAATAATTTGAGAAACCCACTGAAAAAAGTTTATTGCAAGTATATTTATATACATAATGATAACGAAAATGATTATAAAAAACTTAAAATATCAGAATATCTTTTTTTAAGTTTAGTGAAGCAACATTTGGACCCAAATCGAGAAAAAACACTACAAGATTATTATTTTTCAAAAATCATTGATTATAATGTCGAATTGCATCGCACAGATTATAATAAATTTTTCATCACCCATGCAGTACACATTATTGATTATAAAGCTTATTTTAGTTTGAACATTAACAAAACCAGTGATATATCCACATGTTGTTAAGTCACTGCTTACACTGAGCAGATTTATGGATTATCATAAGGCCAATGAGGTATCAACAGGATGGAATTATTAATCAAATTTAATTATAAATAACAATTTATTTAGTTTATGTTGATGTATATGTAAATTTTGTGGACAAACTTTATTGATTTCCTGTAACAAACAGCTTACGGTATATCAAAGAAGATACTGACGCAAACAAACGTCGGTGTCTGGATAACAGAAGCCGGTATAACGTGCGATATTCTTTGATCACCAAGACCACTGATCACATATCAAAACATAGACACTTCCGTTTAACATGCCTACTATCGATACTTGTTCAACCTATCGCCCAGCGGGTGACATAATCTGTAGACAAACAATCGGATAATGAATTAATTTACCTTGACTAAAATCCCATGGATACATTTAATTGCTCCATTGGAACAGATTAAATTAAAAAGTCAATATAGAATCAGTTTAAAGAGTTGAGATGTTGCGATTGGCTATGGGCCGGAAACCGAACTGAGCGAACTGAACGTTGAGTGAACGCTGAACGAAGCGAACGCTAAGAGGAGTATTAAATACAGCACTTAGCTATACAGCGCTCGTGAGCGAATACTAGCGTTTGTGAGTGCATTAAATTAACCGCGTTTAATCGAGTGCACGCAAACGGAGCGCGAACGGAGCGCGAACTAAGCGCGAACGGAGCGCGAACGGAGTGCAAACTGAGCGCAAACGGAGTGCAATTATGGGGTACTTGAGCGGTTTAGGGTCTGTATATATACATGTGTGTATGAGAGAGAGAGAGAGAGAGAGAGAGAGAGAGAGAGAGAGGTATTGGGAACTTGTACCGGAGATTTGAAAATAGCATTACCCCTTTTTTTCATTACCCTTGTACACTTACTGATCTTCGTCATCTCGTTGATTGCAGGTGATGTACGTGACAGTTTTTATCCCAATCGTTCTGATGCTTGTTTTGTGGGCGAGGGCACTGACGCTGGAAGGATCAGTAAAGGGCATGTTATATTTCATAACACCAACATTCTCCAGAATATCTGACCCTAAGGTAACGTTTTGCTTTCGAAACAGTGGAAACAAATTAAACAGAAACATGTATTCGTATTGCTAATCTTGATACAATGATCATAACCATCCGTCTCGTGTTATTGTTTTTCAATAATATTCCTTGTAAAAACTGTTCAACCGAGGTTACACTCTCTTTTACATTATTAATCCTTCGTCTTCTTCCATTATTGCACAAAATCCACTCGTCGTACAATTTGGTGCATGATGCAAGGTGATTGTGAAGCGCGCATATGTACACTATTAAAAACGATAAAAACGATGCGCTCGCTGTACGGTGCTGAGACCAGCCGTGCTCCTGAATATAATGCCTCTAGGGTGTCGGCTGTGGTGATACATTCTGAAAGGCTGTTCCACAGTCTGGCGCCGAGGAAAAGAAGGTGTACCGTTGCCCTTTGCATTTGTTAAAATATTCTCTATCTCTAAATCGGTGTCGTGTTTTATTCTTGACTAATATCAGTTTCACTTATTTCTCACAACTCTGTAGTAAAGGCAGTATCACCTCCAACAGGGATGTCGCTATCGGTGTCAGTATTTCTATTTCAAGGTTTGGTTAGAAGCGGCTCTGATGGCATTCTACACGCTAGGACCCGGCTGGGGTTCACTGCCTATGATTGGCAGTCATAACAAGTTTTCATCAAACTGTCTAAGGTATTTCAATAGTGTTCAGACTTTCACATGTTTTATTTAGAAGAATAATTGACTAGCATATGCTTTTTATTTGACCAAAACATGTTTTATATAATAAAACAGCAAGAGCTCGTGATTTAGTGGTTTATGCGAAGTGCGTGGTCCAGTATCGAAAGCTATCATTGCTAGGCATCAGACTGTTAGACATTCCGTACTCCTCGATTTAACTAGCTTCTGGATGTGCAACCGGCCGCATAAAAAAATCCAAGTGCTTCCACCGGGACTCGAACCTTCGATCCCAGCTTCCGAGGCGGACGCTTTAACCACTAGGCCACTGAAGACGGTGCTATGTGTGGTGTCCTTGAGCAAGACACTTTTTTTCCATGCTTATACTTAGATTATCATATTGTTATCATATGTTAAAATATGGTATTCATATGATAATCTCTTCATGTTATTCCCATATGATACTAGTTGCCTAATATGATAGGTTTCATATACTAATCATATAATTAATATATATGTTTCAATTGTTTGTGCATCTATTCATAACATTGGTTCTACCCACGAAAATATTTAGTTTTACAATCATTTAAAGTAAAAAAAAACAAAGATATTCTACTAAACTGCTACTAAATAAAACTTACTTATGTCTTTGTATCTAGGCACTCTGTCATCACGACGGTTTGTGACTGTATATCTGCTGTCATGAATGGATTGATTTGTTTCGCCATTCTTGGTGTGATGGCGCATGACAGTGGCCTTGACCTTGAGAAGACAGTCACCTCAGGTACAACAAAGCATTTCTATAACGCTATGGTGTATACAGATTATTGTGAAGTCACCTTAAGTACAAAATGTACAAACTGTTCAATATTGACTGGATATAAAACCTTAGCCTGAGTACATGCTGGTGTTTACATGTTTTGTAAACACAGGTCTACATTACGTTATATCATAAATGTAATTTTTGTTGCTCACATTTAATAAGGTGTTAAGGCACCTAAAGACAAACATTGACAAAGTTGTGTGTAGATAACCGATTATATTTAGAAATCCACACATAAATATAACTCGTATATTACCAAAACTTCAGACAAAAAACAACTTATTTTTAAACTACATGTTTATAACTAAAAGTTGCTTCATTACTTGCAAATTCACACTGCATCGTTAAATTATCTCAAATACAAAATTATATTGATACTGTCAAACCTGCATTTTGAGCTGCCACTTGTCGGGAGCAGCCACATTTTCTATTTCCGATGTATCTGTTTCCAGAGCAACAACCTGTCATTAAAGGCCACTATCGCTCATTCCCTTGAGTGGCTGGTTAAGGCAGATTATACTGTTTTGGTTACCGTTTATTTCTTAGGGTACAAAATAACATTGAAATGATTTTCTGCCACTAACAATGCATTTTCCAAGTCACTTCAGATATAGAATGACAGTCACGATTTGCACACGGTATGTTGTTTAGTCAACTCAGTCGTAGACATACATTAGCATAATTATATCTTGGTTACAGATTAGTTTGTCAGGTACATGTACCTACTAATATTATCATTAAATAATTTTTATCACCTTGTGAATTACATTACTATATATTTCTGTACCTCATTGTTGTAGAGTACTCTCAGATATACAGTATTAACTTAACAGAACTTTCAGTCTGATGGATAAATTTCGTTGATAAAGGTTCGCTCTTCCGTCACATCGGGTAGATAGGTACATATTGACATAAACGGAACTTTATGTTGGTAATGATTCGTGGTGTAGTCACCCCAGGTACACAATAAAGTTAAACAGAACTTTCTGTTTATCATAATTTAGTCATTGCAGATTCATAGTAAAATAAACAGAACTTTATAATGTCCACCGTTTGTTGTTTAGTCATGTCCAGAATGTCATCAAACAGTTTTGTTGTTGTTTACACATTATTGTCAGCTTACACATACAGCTTATAGTTAAATCATATGCGGAGTGTTGCTTGTAATGAAAATATACACTTAAAATGTTTTACGTCACCTCAGTTGCCTCAGGATGCTTGTATCTAAATATAACATAGTGTTTAAAGAATTAATAAATTCAAACAATTACATGTAATAATAATGATCACTTTTCCATATTTTAATGATCTTTGCTAGTTTAAAAGTAAAGAGGAGCCAGTTATTGGTCGGGATACTTTGTAAATTAACAGATATTTTAAACTCTTTTTACGTATGTTCGCTATTCCTGCACTACAGAATAAACCTTCCGATGTTTGCCAGTCACACTTTTCAGTGACCTCAACCTTTGTAATGACTTTACTTCTAAATTATTTGCTTTTGTTTTCAGTATTGTGTTAACAGCACTAAACCAACATTGTTTTCACACTGACTTAATAAGTCACTGTTTGTTTTCAGGACTGTCCTTGGGATTTACTGTTTACCCAACAGCGTTCACATATTTTCCCGTACAACAAATTTGGTCAGCAATATTTTTCATTAACCTCATGTTAGTCGGTTTAGATTCCCAGGTAAGAGTTTAAGTACCGTAAGCCTATCAACGTAACCTTGCACAGGCATGTTCAATAAACCGCTACCACAACATAAACTGTTTATAACTATCTCAAATATATTTATTTTCGGTGCTATACGTATGCATCTAATCACTCTTTACCTCACTGCATTGACATTGTCACCCAGGGCAATTAAACACATTTCTAAATAAGTCGTGTAATTCCTATCTCTCCGTAGAATTCCCAAGGACGGGTGACTTATGTATATATATTTTCCATACTTTTGTCGTTGGCATATTCCTAATTTCCGTGTATCTTAATTTCATTGTTTTCGACTACCCCAGAATCCCCTCACGATGAATAAAAACAATATTGTGGTTATTCTGCAAAACTATATCTGATAAATGTCCCAAAGTCTGATTTATCATTAAGCGAAGTCTTCTTTAATCTGATAAATGTCATATAATCTGATTAATCTTCAATATAATTATCATAAAGCGAAATTTTCTTTAATCTGATTAATGTCAAAGAATATGATTAATATTCGTTACAATTAATATCAAGCAAAGTCTTCTATATGTGATTAATGTCATAGATTATATCTTCGTTATAATTATCAGTAAGCGAAGTCTACTATATGTGATTAATGTTCTAGAATCTGATTAATCTTCGTTAAAATTAATATTAAGCAAAGTCTTCTTTAATCTGATTAATGTCCTAGAATCTGATTAATCTTCGTTAAAATTAATATTAAGCGAAATCTTCTTTAATCTTATTAATGTCCTAGAAATTGATCAATCTTCGTTATAAATATCATTATGAGAAGTCCTCTATATTTGAGTTATGGCCCAGTATCTGGTCAGTCTTCAGAATTCAAGAGTTCTCCGCGGACGAGATGTCTAATTCGGTCCCGGTTAGAGCAGTCAGTAGTGTGTTTGACTATCAATCCAGAGGTTGTGAGGTGGAACCAACATCCGGTCATAGTCTCCGTTACGATTGTTATACGACGTCGCATCTCAGTGTCCTTCATCTCTCGCCGCTAATTCAAGTTGGAAAGTTATCAGTTACCTGCGAAAGCGTGGCTAGGTTAAGTGGTCGTCTGTTATCTCTCGATAGTATAAACATGACGCTAAATATTCAAACAAATCCCATTATAAAGTAGTTATATCACCGTGTAACATTACGTATTTTAATGCACATAATCATATTAATAATAAAGATAACTAGACGCACATGAATGTGACGTTTTTGACAAGAACGTTTCTCCCTTATGTAATCAAGTACAAATACAAAAAAAGTATGAGTAAAAATATAAAACTATCTTTTAGATTTTTGTTACGTTATAAAACGTGTGGATTACACAACATTGATGATCAAATGGACAATTGTAATACAAATTCGTTTTTGTTGTTTTATTGCGTAGGTAAAATAAATTCCTGTTTATTGCAAAAGGAGAAGTGAATGGTAGACTTGGTATTAAATAAAACAAGGGTGTACCAGCTGCTTTCCTATAAAACTGTTAATGATCTGTATAATCAACTATTTGCCAAAGTAATCATTTAGAATTCTTCAATTGACTTCTTGTTGTTCGTTAACTGTAAGTTGTATGTATCCTTACATGTTTCATGATGTATCGATCACGCAAATCACGCAAAATGATCGCGAATTAAAAACATTGCAATTTGAAAAAAAAAACCTTAAGGGTTTTAGCGAAGGTATACACATATTGCAGTCTTAAGTTCTTCAACAATGTTAAATACAAATTGGATAAAATGATCTCGTTTTATCGAAAATATAATTGTGGCATTTGTAACAATATTTTGATATTCCTGAGATAAGTAGAAGTGAAGATATTAATTAAAATCGAGGTTTAACGAGATTTTACGTGAAAACAAATGTGTGGCTAATTCTTCTCTATATGAGTCAGACTGGTATAACAATGTATAACTCAAACCACACATCTTTACCGTTCGATAATTTCAGCACGATACATCATCACTGCACGGGCAGGTGATTCAGCTTGTTTACCATTATTAATTGCTACGGTACAGAGTACGCAAATATCTGATTAAGCAAAGTTGTTGCTATGTTAGTAATTTTTGTTCACGAAAAACACAAACAGTAGATGCAAAAGCGATGTAATGAGCATAGAACGCCTAATAAAAGTATGAGACTAAAGGATGCATTTGGTAGAGCTCTATATTTAACGAATATTTAAAATGAACATGGTAGATAACACCACGGAAAGGTTTTAAAACTTGATTTGTTGTAGGAAACCGTTAAAAATATTGACTAGCTTGTTAACTGATGTATTTACATCCCATCCAAATTCCGCACCAAAATAGCGCACTATAGTATTTAACTATCCCATCGTTTACTTCTAGTTGATCTACAATATTTAAGTTTACTTAAAAAAAATCACACATATACTACTCTAGTTTAGTTATTTTGACATTAATTCCTGTTAATAGCAATCACAATTACTCTGGTTATTTCACAGTCAACCAGACTGGGTCAAACCATGGTATTATTATTTAAGAATTTTACACTACTACAGAGACAAAATACAATATAGGTTAAAGGTTAATGAACAGAATGTTCATAATTTATGATGTTTTAGCATAAATGTGCAGTTTTACTGCTTAGACAAAAACAATATCGGCGACAAAGGTGAGGCATTATTAAAAGAGGTAATTGAACTTATTTACAGACTGCATCCGAAACAATATAATGGAAATTTGTATTATAAAGATACTCTTAACACCATTTTTTATTTTTGCCTAAACCATAATGCTTAAGATGATAAATCGTGCGGAATTAGATATAATATTTATTTGAATCGTGAATGTTGAAATAGTTTTAAATGGTTATTTGTCCATTAAAACCCATGATATATATGAAACAATTATGTTTTTTTTATTAATTTATCAAATAAAGTTTAATTTATAAACACCCTACAAAATCGTAATTAGTTATATTTAATTTTAAAATCACTACAACATAAAACATTAGCTTCTATTTTATGTGTATATGTCTTTAACAATAGTCTCAATCTGCTGATAATATCAGAATTTATATTATTTGCGACAAATCAACACCCACGTTTGTCTGTACTTCAATTTTTAACAAGAAATGGGAGTGGCGGGAATGTCAGCTGATATATTGCCGAAAATGGGAGTCAGAGGATTGTTTTGAAGATAATTTTACAATAGTCTAAAACATACATTGTTTATATCTGTTTTACAGGTTCTCTCCACGGAGACAGTGATGTCCTGTTTTCAAGACATTTGTCCAGGCTGGTTCCGCGGCAAACGCAGGCTCTTTATGATAACAATTGTGAACATAATGGCATTCTTGCTAACTCTTCCATTTTGTACACACGTGAGTTTTTAGTCTTATGTGCATGGTAACGTAACCTGTTTTCCAATACTGTTTAATATTTAATACTATTTCAAAGTTTCCCCGTGTTCTGACTACGATGATAAAATAGTATAATCCTAACACATTTCGTCCGTCTGTCACTATGTATATCTGACATTTATTAGTATTATCCCCTCAACTACTAATGTTGTTTTAAAGGACTACCTTCATATTTGACACGTATCTTCAAATGTGTCGATGTATTTATGTTTAAGTTTTGCAAGAGTTATCTTTGCACTACTGTTCTTTCTTTTCATTTTTTTGTTTTATAATGGGAAAGCTTAATTCACTCAACTACAGATATGATTCCAAAGATTGTTTCAAAATTTGATGAAAAAAAATTGAATGTCAGGTAGATATACAAATATATCAGAATTTTCATTGGATTATTTCAAACACAGTTTGACCGTATTTGAATGTAAAAATGAAACATGATGGTGTGGGAAATATTTGCATTTCTCATTAAACATTATTAGATTTCTAACATACAACATATTGATAACTCTCAATAACAGCCTGGTGAAAAGTAAATTTCTCCCAAATCACATAGAGCTACGTGTAAACATTCTTCACAATACAAACATTGTTTGTAAACCCCGTCTAGATTTTAAAACAAATTTTAGTGGTTTGATCAAGCTTCCTAAGTATTGCAATGCATTATTACACATATTAAAGCTGTCATGACTTCACAGCATATATCCATGGTCATCCAAAACAACAAAAAATGAATAAAGTCAAAGCTTAAGGTAGTTCGCGTCTTTCCTATCGGATTTTTTTGACAACTGGCATAATGTATCAAATAGCTGTACAATTGATCTATGGAGTCTCAGCATTCGTTTAAGCCTTGTTTTTTTATATAGTACCGCAATTTCTCGTCAACACCCCTGACGGTACGTATTTTTGAACGATTTTCGCCTTTTTTTTCCTGTAAAATAATCAATATTGATTCAAAATCATTTTCAAAAACATTATTAAATTACTTATTTTATTTCCTGTGACAAGGAACTTACTTTCATGTAATTAAAATACAATTTGTGGTACCTTTACATCTAATCATTACATCGCGATTGTTATAAATGAGGGTTTAAAAATAACGAATTTTGAATATTAACGGCAAATTGCGCGAAAACGCTCTGGTACAGGTTCTTGAATTTTATATATGTTAATCTTTGTTAATTTTGCTTATGGTATGACCGAATAAAAAGAGGTGGTGTTCACGCTAGTCTTTTTTCATGAATTTAAATTTAAATCTAGCTGAAACATTTAAAAAAACCTCGACACTCGCTTGTGAATCCGCACGACGTCAGGAGAACGCCATATAATACTAACGTAAAATACGACGCTGTTCGAAATAGCAGGCAAACGTCGTGTGGTACTGAGTGTTCCATTTTTAATTTCAATTTATATTGATGGAAAAACTAGCGTGAACACACCCTCGTTTTATTCAGTCGTATTGCAGCGAAATGAATACTGTTCAGCATATGTAAATTCAAGAACTTGTACCAGAGCACTTTTGCGCAATCAAGCGTGAATGCTCAAAATAAGTTGTTTTTAACTCGCTTTTTTAATTAACCCTGGCGTAATGATCAGATATAAAGGTAACATTAATTTCGTTTTATCTGTATGAAAGTTATTACCTTATCACTAAAAATAAAATAAATAATTTAATTGTTTTTAAAATCAAATTTTAGTTAATATTGACCATTTTATAAAAAAAACCCGCCGAAAGTCGACCGAAATACACGTACTGCTAGGGGCTCTGTTAACGAGATTCTACGGAACTATATTGAAAAAAAAGAAACTAAAACGAAAGCTTATACTTCATAGCATAAGTGTACACATTTTTGGTGATTAACGAACTACTTAAAATCGTGTCCTTTCTACAGAAATGTGACATATATTAGCATGATCTTTGAAAACAAAAATTTGAGTCAATAATCTGCCTAGTACCTTCATCAAACAGATAAAACTTGATAAAAACGAGTATGTTATTCTTTCCATTTTGTTGCGTACATTCCCGATATATTGCTATATTTCTCATTATTTTCCAATGATCGTATCTCAAAAAGTACATGTTTTAACACGACTGCCGTGCTATATCACGCAGGGAGGCTGTTATATATTCCAATTGATAGACTGGTATGCCATGGCCTGGAGTGTACTGTTTATTTCATTGGTGGAAAATATAACATTCATGTGGATATACGGTAAGTTTTCAATTAAATCACCTGTTCTCAATGTAAACTATATGTTTAGTATTTGTATACATGCGGCTTTGGTGGTTGTTTCCTTTGATTACAACGTTTCCTGTTGGATATATATATTTAGTCAATCCAATTAGTAATGAAAGAAATAAATGCTTTACGCCAAAGCTGTGATACATCTTATGCATGTTTTTTTAATGAGGTTGAGCTTTTTTTTCTACATAACGCATTGCAGACTAGATATTACATCTCAGTTTTATAATGGAAGACATTTACAAATGAAGTGTCATCATCGTCCTGCTGCTAGTATCTGGAAAACGTTAGTTTGTAATGTTTTTGGTTGGAGCAAACTGGCATCAACGAACGAGTCCAGCTTTGAAACGTACTTGGTCTCGAGATGTCACTTGGCCACTTAGATGAGATAGATAATAAAATTGATATTAGGCAGACCACAGTAAATTTTGTATCGGTTATCAAGCAGGATGTATGTTACTGTCACTTGAATTCACATGTAGTATAGTTGTAATGTTTGTCGATGTTGTCCAATTTTATAAATACCAAGAAGATGAAAGTATGTAGTTACATAACGTCAAATAGGAGAAATGCATTTTTTAATACGTTCGTGTAAAGCTAACGTTTTGTTTGGCACGCCGGTGTAACATTATATTTTGACTCCGTTGAATAAGTAAATAATAACCACACCACCTCCCTCCCACGTAAAACTCCCTAGAATGCATGCTTTGATCCCCTACGTCTTGACTCGCAGTAAACTGGGTTTGATACTCGTTACGGATTCACTTTTAAATACATCTAAGTGCGGTGTGCGTGCGTTTATATATGCGTGCGTGTGTGCGTTTAATTAATAACGCATAAAAGTAAAAAAAACGCATTGGATATATATATATATATATATATCAAACATTTTTCGGAGCGGTTCCCCGTGTCCCAATAGCGTGAGTATAGTAGAATTACCCCCATCAGCGGGAGAGGGACACTCTTCCTACACACTATCCCAAGGTTGCCTCTCCCCAATAATTGGTTTAAACATAGTTTATTCATAAGCCCACATACTCCACAACATACACAGTAAAGGGATTGAAACGAAAGAAAAAAATCCCCAATAATTGAATAGCTCGTACACCCATTAAAGCATCGATTACTCACAAAATACTTATAATTACGCTTAGTGACTCAAAAAGGCAAACCGTTCCTTTTAAAAGGAAATCTTATTGTATATATAGTATACCAACATTTTATGGTTATAATTCATACTTTAAATCCACGAGAACATCGAAATTTATAATAGCGGTTTTCAATGTTGAAATGTGGTCCTGTCGACTATTTGGTCAATTTCCAACTGTTGATAATCAGATTTTAACGAGGGTCAATTTTTCCCGCGTGGGTGGGTCATTAAATAACGGTCGGGGTCAGTTTTCAATGCTTAAAATGGATGAATCATCCGTTGAAAAGTGAACCATGGGGTCATTTTTCAACGGGGTCAAAATTTAATGTTACACCTGCAATACATTGCCTGATAATGTTTTAAAGGTACATGTATTATTGGTACAGCCAAACCTGTGTAAGCGGTCACCACTATTAAGCATCCACTTGTCTTAAACAGCCACATGTTCTATTTCCCATTTCTATATGTTCAGAGCAAATTAAGCTGTATTAAGCAACAACGTGTCTTAAAAGGCCACTTTTGCTAATTCCCTTGTCTGGCTGCTTAAGACAGGTTTGACTGTATATCTTAGAAAGTTTGAAAAAAAATATAATTTTCAATAAGTATTTTAAATTTTGAAAAAAAATGCTAATTTTCTCGCGATATATTGACACTACTAGTGTTCCTTCTTTTTATATGGGACTTTCTATTACAATCGTGTAGTATTGTTTTATTCACTATGGAGATAATAAGCGATATCAAAGGTTTTCCAATTCATGTACGAATATAAAACACACACTAAAACAACAAATAATATAGGATTAAATAATTTTTTCTGGTTATTATGCATGTGTTAAGAATGTCGAATCACCCACAAATCAAATAAAGTCTGGAACTGGATTAGAATCTGACATTAATTTTAAAAAAATCTTTGTAAATGCTATGCTTTAACCTCATTTCAGCAATGAAACCTACTTTCATTGTATATTTTTTACATAGATGTATTGTCTAGTGTTATTTATCTCCGCTTAGTATGATATATATTTTCATTACTAGAAGGTTGTCTTTTACAATGCAAGTATTGTATTGTGTTATTTTGTACCATGTATTTATTTGTTAATGTTTTCAGAGGGTCACTGTCTATATATATATAAACAAACTTACTGGCCTGCTAGCTTGCTTTCTTACTTACTCACTTACTTAGGAAATTACCTTTGTTTGCTTGATTGATTGCTTCTCATTGAATTATCGTTGCAGGTGGAGATAGGATCAGCCGGGATCTGACACTTATGCTTGGCAGACCACTTCCAGTGTTTTTCAGAATCGGTGCTGCCGTATTTACGCCATTACTAATTACGGTAATTATTGCATTTATTGTGATTGGCAAGCATAATCAAGTAAATCAGTGTTAATATCAATTTATTTACACTTTATTATGTGACGACGAGGGAGAAAGTGGCCGAACTAATAATGTTTAAAGTTTTGAAAAAGTATTGTCATATTTTATATTTCGAACATATTCAGCTAGAAAACATGTGTAGTATTATACCAGATTAATAACGACAGTCATGATGTAATATTGCATCTAATACATAGGCTTATGCTACTTGAAATGAAAACATTTTATAGAATTGAATGTATATAATGTGGAATGCGAGTATTGCAATAAGTATAAATCATTCATAAGATAGTGTATATATATCATTTGATCTAAACACGCTACATGTCTTATTTATGTGGAACATGGCAAGTTTAATAACTTTTCACCTAGCTCTATTTCTGAAAATTACATACATGTATGGTCATGATGCAAATATTAAATACGAATTTCCCCCTATTTATAAAGACGGGTAATCTCGTTTCTATATTGCAAAGGGTCATAAGTCTTGAAAATAGTAGAAAGTCATCATCTATTTCATAATGTATTCGTGGTCGAACATGACATAAAATGTAACACATATTTCATTGGCTTTCGTATTTATCGGTAGACGATGTTTTCAACACTAGCGTGACTTCACTAATTTTATATAAAAACCTGTTAATACTCTCTTTAACATGAAGCTATAGATAAATGTCCTTGGAGATAAATATCTGCATACGCTTATACGGCGTAAGGTGCAAAGATTGATTAAATGTTAGGTCATGAAAACAAATCGATTTCAACATTGCCATAGTCTATCCCAGAACTTGAAATCTCCCGAATCAGGTCTATTAACCACCAATGGAAAAAGCAGGAAATTCTATGCCTGTTCCACAATTCATACCTATTGAACGCTAAATAAATTATGACGTCATTCAAACCTTTCCTGAAGCAGTTGACCTATCAGCGTACGCGTAACAATTTCTATTGAACGGACACAATCGGGAGAGCTGGGTTCATTCTACAGACTAACATTGCCACGTGTACCTTTAAACGAATGTAATATTTCATCTCATCCAATGAATTATGATTACACATAATGAGTTTTACAAATAAGGAATTATGATTATAAAAACTGATTTATGATTACATCTAAATTACCATTACAGGTTCTTCTGTTGATGTCGTTCATTCAATATCAGCCACCGTCATATGGCAAATACATCTACCCGGCTTATGCAGAAGGTATTGGTTGGGGTTTGGCCATAGTAATGATTCTTCCATTGTTCATTGTGTTTGTTTGGAAGTGGGTCAAGACGGATGGCTCTTGGATAGAGGTAACGCTAACATAATATTATATAAACAATGCAATACGTTGCATGACATTTTGCAACTTTTGAAGTAAGGTTCAAATACTATACAAGCATCATCGCCTAAACACTTCATTGAACTCTTTTAATGGTATCATAGAAAATACATAGAATAAACTGTTTGAATTTCGTCTATCTGGTTTTAATGCAAAAACCAGGGGGGGGGGGGAGTTCAACAGTAATACGATAACATGGTCTTCTTTATGTTAACAAGATTTAAACTATTAAGTTCAAGTTTCTGCTATACATTCTGAATTCAGAATAAATAAACCCTGGTGTACCACAGGGCATTGTCTAAGCCCTTCACTTATTATATTCACCATCTATAAATGACTTACCGTCGTTGATATTTTTATCGATGATGCCAACTCTCAATTTCAAATATTTCTCTTTCAAACGCTGTCAAATTCTTTCACAGGGCTCTCAAAAACAACGCTAATTCTTGCTATAAAAATATGTGTTTTGGTTCTTTCAGAAATTCCATTCCATTCCTAGACCCAGTTCGAAATGGGTACCAAATGATGTTATATGCGAAGAAACATATCACAACACCATCATTTCAGAGAGGAGTTTTATGTCTACACTTGTATATAATATAACTGGGCGCAATAGAGCAGCTCTGAAACACACACAAGCAAAGACTGATTACCACGAGGTTTCTCCAGTTCTTAAGGAAAATGAAATCAGATTAAAGAATATCTAGCCTTTAAAATTATTTTTTAAATAAAACATTTCACAGTTGTTAGAAATATCAACGATCACTTTAGTACATGCTTTAAGCATACCTTGTCTATTGCATTCAAAGTGTAGTAAATGTAGTGGGTGCCTTCTCACATTTGTAACTTTAAGATATGTGAAGTGTGTTAGTATGTCATTAGATATCTATTATCCAATAATCAGATGTATTTCGTCATTATTTTTTTGAGAATTCAACTTTAAAATGGATTTCCGTCCAAAACATTTCTATGGAATTTGAAAGGTGATTTCAATGGATTGTGACTTTTTGATTTTGGGTTACAAACTTTAAACCTATAAAACTTCATGGTTTTATGTATGATTTTTATAAAATTGTCATGAAACTTTTCTAATTAAATGCAGTATTGAAAACAATAAAATGTATTTATCCAGGAAAGATATTCTAGGGTATTCAGTCAACTAATTAGAAAATTGGTTATGTGTATTTATATATCTAAGTTATCATTGTAATATATCTCGTATATTTATAGCATAAAGTGTGTGTCATGAATTGTGTGTTAATGGTGTGAAATTGTAGAAATTTTAATAAAATAATTATTGTTTATATCGTATCTTTCCTTTACACGTCCACCATTTAAGATTTAACATGATGTTTTGGAAACCTTTAATGTCTATTCTATAGTATCGTGGCCCGCTGGTATATAAATTCCGATTTTATTATCAAATCTTTTTTTTTTTAATTCAAATCTTACAAATATGTAACATTTTCATTCGGTGGACATTTTAAGGCTCTAAACATCCTGTTATTGGTACACATGACCTAAAATAAATATATTTATTTAATGGATTTGCTGCGGAAATTGACACGTTTCCCATTTGAGTATTGATATGTATGATGGTGTGTACTCGTACACAATGATGTGATCCTTTGTGTGCAAGGTCACGTACTGCCAGAGCGGACATGTCCAATATAATGGGACGTGTTACAAGCACTTGCAAGAGACAACCTCAACAACAATCAAATACAAAACGAAGGATGTCAAATAATAAAATGTAACCAAATAGCACGTAGTTTATTGTTTCATGATTAGTTCATGATAAATATTACACACTTATTTTGCTGATTGTGGTACCCGTCACTACATTAATACAAATTGTAATAAGTGCATGGTATGTTAAGGATAAAAAAAACCAGACCAACGATTCAAATGAAGATAACAATTTTATGTTTACTATTTTCATTATTAAAAAAATGAGAAAGACGTACAATTTGAAAATGTGTTTGAACAATTGAAGTGGACTAATGACTGGGATAAAAGTCACTTTTATTTGAAGTGTTTGAAGATGGTCGACAATGGTTTATTCTCATTTCGGTTTTGGAATCATGTTATGAAGGAGTCTTTTAATGTTATTTCCAAGTGTAAAAGAAGAAAGAAAAAAAATCTAGAACATACAAACGCAAGTGAACGTTCGTCTATTAGTATAATTTTGCTCATGTGTGTGTGTTCAAATCCTGTCTTTGTTATAATTACACGGTCTTGTTCTTGTTCAAACCTTGCCTATAGTATGTGTTTTAAAGTACATATTCAAAAAGAAACGATTGTTTACAGGCCCCGATTCTGAAACATATTATCCAAATATATTGGTCCAATGCTTTGTCTTCCCCCATTAATAATATATTTATTGATCTTGATGAATCTAACGTGTGTTCACTACATCCAATACATTATTCAAATGCTTGTTTTGACGGTTTTGGGTTTTTTGTTGGAATTCCCTTCTATCCCACGAATGCCTAATCTAAATTGACTTTAATCACTGCAGTTTTTAAAGTACTTCTGCAAGCATGGGGAGATTTTCAAAATGATTTAAAAGACATTTCATTGGTGTTAGTTAATATCAATAATTCATGTCATGAACCATTAAACATGAGCAGATAATTAAGATATGAAATATAACCATAATCATTAATAAGATGTGTGTATATGTAATCGTGGAGACATAAAACAAACATCTCTGGTGGACATTGGGAGATAGTGCATTGTATAAAGGAAACATACGATTACACTATAATTGTGGTTTAACCTTTATCTGGATACCATGGAATGGAACATAAAAGTGGATTTCCTAGTGCTTGTATTAATACAACACTGAGTTTCCGATGAAGCGGACAAAACTAAAATCCCTCATGCATTTAAAATAAAACTAAATAGAGATGGGTTATGTGACATTTTTTTATTTCTTCGGGGGGATAAAGCAGAATAGAGTATGCTAGTTTGCACTTAATCCTCATCAATTATACATGATTTAGTATATGTTTTTTTTTATTTAATTGTCTTGTATTTATTCTAGTATACATGTATAGGTATATATATTTAATAAAGTCTATTAAAATGTATATAAAAATTGTATATTGTTATATGAATGTCATTTTGACATAGATATAAGTGATCTTTCCTTTTGTATTACGAACAACTCGGGTTGCTTTAGTTTTAAGCAAGTGTGATACCGAATGCGTCAACTCAATGTTACGTTTATCTTATATTATCCACGTTTCAACCATGATTTTTTTTACACCGACCCCATAATTCTTGAAAATGATTAAAAGTATATTCGTGGTCGTTTGAAACAAAAATCGTAACAAATGTTCTTGTTTTTATCGGTTAAATTGGAAAGATTCAAAGAAAATATTTATTTATTCTTTATAAATTATCTATATTTATTTTAAGACTAGCGTGACTTCCCTAGTTTTATAAATACTGTCAATAAGTTTCTAAATTCGGTGTTTTGGCGAATACTTGCGATTAAATCCGACAAGCTTATTTTGATTAATTATGTCGCAAGTAAAGTAAAGTAAAGCTTTCTACGTATATCTTACTGCAATCACGATAGCGTAACACATATGTGATATATCACCTTGATGTGGGCCGAATGCTTACAACCTACAAACAAAAAACGTTCGCAATTTGTGTTATTTGTATTCAATCTGTAAACAACCAAATACTTTTGGCATTATGCATTTTGTGGAATTTCGGATATATGATTGATTGATTGAATATTTAGCGTCATTTTTATGCCATCGAGGGCTAGCAGACGGTCAGTTAATTAAGCTAACCACTGTTTCCTGAGATCCTGAAAGGTTACCCAGTACTCGAGCACACCACATCTTCGCAGGTTACTGATAAGTTTCCCAATTGAATTAGCGGTGAGAGACGAATAATAATGAAACACACTGCCGTATATCAATCATCACGGAGACTGTTGCCGGGCGGGGATTCGAACGCACGACACCTGGATTGATAGCCAGACACGTAACCGACTGAGCTTATCGGGCCTTGCTTCAGATATATGAAGGATTACACTGATGTAAACAGTGACAATAAAACTTTTCTTAACTACGATTTAAGGTAGTTTGCGGTGTTTCTATCGGATTCCTCGCTGTAGTTAACGTTAATAATCAATGGTGTTCTTTTGAACGTCGTCAGAAGTCAGAAGCAATCTTCAAGTGCATATTTATCTCACCTTGGCAAAGCTCTTGGTGAATTTTTCTGGTCGTCCTCTGTTCGTCCGTCGCCCTTGCACGGTAGTTATACAACCACAACTCGAACAAGTTCTTGAACTGGCCAAATCGTATAATTAATATCAGAGTCGTGACTCTTGAAACATCGAAAATTACACATTTTTCACATGGTGTGCACTCTAGCACCTGCAATTTTTAATTTGGTCCTCTCCAAACTTACACAGAAGTTATATAACCATAATATACCGAATAATTGCTTGAACTGATCAATTCTGATAAAACATTATAAGTTATGGTCCTTTAAACTATTGAAAATTCCACTAAATGGTCTAGTATAAACTGCAGTATCCGTGTTTTTTTCATTTAAACTTCCTCAAGCTTACACAATAGTTATATAACCATAATATCTTGGAAAATTTCTTGAACTTGCAAATCAAATAATTAAATTTGGAGTTATTATCCTTGAAACATTAAAAATGCACTATTTGACAATGAGTGCAGTTTTGCACCTGCACTTTAAATTTGATCCTTACCCAACTTACCCAGTTACATATCAGACAATAAAATTCGGAGTTATGCCTTTGACATAAAAATGCATTTGACCTTATGTGCACTCTCTCACCTTCATTATAATTTGATACTAACTAAACTAACATTATTTATTATATTAATTTTAAATTATCTTCTAAGAAAAGGGAACTTTTTTTTTAATAAGTTAATAAATATATAAACTGTATTTAAAACGGTTAGGTAATACAATATAAAACTTTACGTGGAATTCTTTACATTTAAAAACTACTACTTAGAAATGAGGATCCAAACATTTCCATAAAAACTAACAAAATATCAAACTGTATTTCAAATGATTTTTTTAAAATGGGATTGAATGTCATTTTTAACACATGACAAGTTTCATGTATATATGCCATATCCAGTTTCAACGGTGGATGAAGATCTCACAATGAGTCTAGGTAGTCTATAGAACTACCCTCCTTCCGCAATTTACTGTCTAACTTTTTCTCATGTAAATTTAGACCAAACTTGGTTCGAACCCATGATCTCACCAATGAGAGATAAGTGGCAATTTGACTTTATATTACGTTTCTGTCTCTGAATTACTCTGGTATGCGACATTGGCTTTAATATGAAGGATCGCTCAAACTTTGTTCAATTTAACCTTAAATGAATTTACTGTGGGGTCATTGTGACAGCGTTTTAACATCGTCATAAAAAGACAAACAATAAAGTGTAGTTCAATATAACATTATTATGACTGAGGTATTTACCATACGGACATGAATCACAATATAAAAAGTGTAGTACAGTATAACAATATCGTGACTGAGGCATTTACTATACGGACATCAATCATGATATATCAAGTTTAGTGCAGTAAAACACTATCATGACTGAGGCCTTTAACATACGGACATTAATCACAATATATAAAGTGTAGTACAGTATAACACTATCATGGCTGAGGCCTTTACCATACGGACTTAAATTACAAAATATAAAGTGTAGTACAGTATAACACTATCATGACTGAGGCCTTTACCATACGGACTTAGATTACAAAATATCAAGTGTAGTACAGTATAACAATATCATGACTGAGGCCTTTACCATACGAACTTAAATTAAAAAAATATAACGTGTGGTACAGTATAACACTATCATGGCTAAGGCCTTTACCATACATGTACGGACATATATTACAAAATATAAAGTGTAGAGCAGTATTACACTATCATGACTGAGGCCTTAACCATACGGACATTAATCGCAATATATAATGTGCAGTACAGTATTACACTATCATGACTGAGACCTATACCATACGGATTTAAATTACAATATATAAAGTGTAGTATAGTATAACACTACCATGACTGTGGCCTATACCATTAGGACATAAATCACAATTTAAACAGTGTAGTACAGTATAACACTATCATGACTGAGGATTTTACCATACGAACATAAATTGCAATATATAAAGTGCAGTGCAGTATAACACTACCATGACTGAGGCCTTTACCATACGGACATTAATCACAATATATAAAGTGTAGTACAGTATAACATTATCATGAATGAGGCCTTTACCATACGGACTTAAATTACAATATATAAAGTGTAGTAGAGTCTTACACTATCATGACTGTGGACTTTACCATACGGACATAAATCACAATATATCAAGTGTAGTGCAGTATAACACTCTTATGACTGAGGACTTTACCATACGGACATCAATCACAATATATAAAGTGTAGTGCAGTATAACACTCTTATGACTGAGGCCTTTACCATACATACACAAATCACAATATATAAAGTGTAGAGGCCTTTACCATACGGACATCAATCACAATATATAAAGTGTAGTACAGTATAACACTATCATGACTGAGGCCTTTACCATACGGACATAAATCACAATATATCAAGTGTAGTACAGTATAACATTATCATGACTAAGGCATTTTCCATACGGACATCAATCACAATAAATAAAGTGTAGTGCAGTATAACACTATCATGACTGAGGCCTTTACCATACGGACTTAAATCACAATAAATAAAGTGTAGTGCAGTATTACACTATCATGACTAAGGCCTTTACCATACGGACATACATCACAATATGTAAAGTGTAGTGCAGTATAAAAATTATCATGACTGAGGCCTTTACCATACGAACATAAATCACAATAAATAAAGTGTAGTGCAGTATTACACTATCATGACTGAGGCCTTTACCATACGAACATAAATCACAATAAATAAAGTGTAGTGCAGTATTACACTATCATGACTAAGGCCTTTACCATACGGACATACATCACAATATGAAAAGTGTAGTGCAGTATAAAAATTATCATGACTGAGGCCTTTACCATACGGACATACATCACAATATATAAAGTGTAGTACAGTATAAAAATTATCATGACTGAGGCCTTTACCATACGAACATAAATCACAATATATCAAGTGTAGTACAGTATAACATTATCATGACTGAGGCCTTTACCATACGAACATAAATCACAATAAATAAAGTGTAGTGCAGTATTACACTATCATGACTAAGATCTTTACCATACGGACACAAATCACAATATATAAAGTGTAGTACAGTATAACACTATCATGACTGAGGCCTTTACCATACGGACACAAATCATATTATATAAAGTGTTGTGCAGTATATTACTATCATGAATCTGGCCTTTACCATACGGACATCAATCACAATATATAAAGTGTAGTGCAGTATAACACTATCATGACCGAGGCCTTTACATAACGGACTTAAATCACAATATATAAATTGCAGTAGAGTATAACACTATCATGACTGAAGCCTTTACCATATGGACTTATATCACAATATATACAGTGTAGTGCAGTATAAAACTATAATTATTGAGGCCTTTACCATAGAGACAAAAATCATATTATATAAAGTGTAGTACAGTATAACACTATCATGACTGAGGCCTTTACCATTCGGACATAAATCACAATATATAAAATGTAGTACAGTATAACACTATCATGACTCTGGACCTTACCATACGGACATTAATCACAATATACAAAGTGTAGTGCATTATAACACTATCATGACCGAGGCCTTTACATAACGGACATAAATCACAATATATAAATTGCAGTAGAGTATAACACTATCATGACTGACCCATTACTATATGGACTTAAATCACAATATATACAGTGTAGTGCAGTATAAAACTGCCATGACTGAGGCCTTTACCATAGAGACAAAAATCATATTATATAAAGTGTAGTACAGTATAACACTATTATGACTGAGGCCCTTACCATACCGACATAAATCACAATATATAAAGTGTAGTACAGTTTTACACTATCATAACTCTGGCCTTTACCATACGGACATCAGTCACAATATATAAAGTGTAGAACAGTATAACACTATCATGATTGAGGCCTTTACCATACGGACATTAATCACAATATATAAAGTTTAGAGCAGTATAACACTACCATTACTGAGGCCTTTACCATACGAAATTCAATGACAATATATAAAGTGTAGTGCAGTATAACACTATCATGACTGAGGTCTTTACCATACGGACATAAATCACAATATATAAAGTGTAGTGCATTATAACACTATCATGACCGAGGCCTTTACATAACGGACATAAATCACAATATATAAATTGCAGTAGAGTATAACACTATCATGACTGAAGCCATTACTATATGGACTTAAATCACAATATATACAGTGTAGTGCAGTATAAAACTGCCATGACTGAGGCCTTTACCATACCGACATAAATCACAATATATAAAGTGTAGTACAGTATTACACTATCATAACTCTGGCCTTTACCATACGGACATTAATCACACTATACAAAGTGTAGTGCAGTATAACACTATCATGACTGAGGCCTTTACTATACGGACATAAATCACAATATACAAAGAGTAGTACAGTTTAACACTATCATGACTAAAGCCTTTACCATATGGACATAAATCACAATATATAAAGTTTAGAACAGTATAACAATATCATGATTGAGGCATTTACCATATGGACATCAATCACAATATATAAAGTTTGGAGCAGTATAACACATTTATGACTGAGTTCTTTACAATATTACCATTCGGATATGAATCACAATATATAAAGTTTAGTGGAGTATAACACTATCATGACTGAGGCCTTTACCATACGGACATAAATCACAAAATATAAAGTGTAGTACAGTATAACACTATCATGACTGTGGCCTTTACCATAGGACTGAAATTACAATATTTAAAGTGTAGTACAGTATTACACTATTATGACTGAGGCCTTTAGCATATTACCATACGGACATAAATCACAATACATAAAGTGTAGGGCAGTATAACACTATCATGAATGAGGCCTTTACCATCCGGCAATAAATTACAATATTCAAAGTGAAGTGCAGTATAACACTATCATGACTGAGGCCTTTACCATATGGACATCAATCACAATAAATAAAGTGTAGGGCAGTATAACACTACCATTACTGAGGCCATTACCAATTGGAAATAAATTACAATATACAAAGTGTAGTTCAGTATAACACTACCATGGCTGAGGCCTTTACATAACCGACTTAAATCACAATATATAAAGTGCAGTACAGTATAATACTATCATGACAGAGACATTACCATACGGACATAAATCACAATATATAAAGTGCGCTGCAGTATAACACTATCATGACTGAGGCCATTACCATACGGACATAAATCACAATATATAAAGTGTAGTACAGTATAACACTATCATGAATGAGGCCATTACCATACGGACACATATCACAATACATAAAGTGTAGAGGTCTTTACCATACGGACATAAATCACAATATATACAGTGTAGTGCAGTATAACACTATCACGAATGAGGCCTTTACCATAGGGACATCAATCACAAAATATAAAGTATAGTAGAGTATAACACTATCATGACTGAGACCTTTACCAAACGGATTTAAATTACAAAATATAAAGTGTAGTACAGTATAGCACTATCATGACTGAGGCCTTTACTATACGGACATAAATCACAATATATAAAGCTTTAGTAGAACATAACACTATCATGACTGAGTCTTTTACCATACGGACTTAAATTACAATAATTAAAGTGTAGTACAATATAACACTATTATGACTGAGACATTTACCATATTACCACACGGATATCAATCACAATATATAAAGTGTTGTGCAGTATATAACTATCATGACTCTGGCCTTTACCATACGAACATCAATCTCAATATATAAAGTGTAGTACAGTATAACACTCTTATGACTGAGGACTTTACCATACAAACATAAATCACAATATATAAAGTGTAGTGCAGTATAACACTATCACGACTGAGCCATTTTCCATACGGACATAAATCATAATATATAAAATGTAGTACGGTATAAATCTATCTTGACAGAGGCCTTTACCATATGGACATCAATCACAATATATAAAGTGTAGTGCAGTATAACACTAGCATAACTGACGCCTTGACCATACGGACACAAATCACAATATATAAAGTGTAGTGCAGTATAAAACTATCATGACTGAGGCCTTTACCATACGGACACAAATTATAATATATAAAGTGTAGTGCAGTATAAAACTATCATGACCGAGGCCTTTACCATACGGACACAAATCACAATATATAAAGTGTAGTGCAGTATAAAACTATCATGACCGAGGCCTTTACCATACGGACACAAATCACAATATATAAAGTGTAGTGCAGTATAATACTATCATGATTGAGGCATTTACCATATGGACATAAATCACAATATATAAAGTTTAGAAAAGTATAACACTATTATGACTGAGGCCTTTAAAATATTACCATACGGACATAAATCACAATATATAAAGTTTAGTGCAGTATAAAACTATCATGACTGAGGCCTTTACCATACGGACATAAATTACAAAATATAAAGTTTAGTACAGTATAACACTATCATGACTGTGGCCTTTACCATACGGACTTAAATTACAAAGTATATCGTGTAGTTGAGTATAACACTATAATGGCTAAGGCCTTTACCATACGGACTTTAATTACAAAATATAAAGTGTAGTACAGTCTAACACTATCATGACTAAGGCCTTTACCATACGGACTTAAATTACAATATTTAAAGTGTAGTACAGTATAACAATATTATGACTGAGACCTTTACCATATTACCACACGGACATAAATCACCATATATAAAGTGATGTGCAGTATATTACTATCATGACTCTGGCATTTACCACACGGACATTAATCACAATATATAAAGTGTAGTGCAGTACAACACTATCATGATTGAGGCCTCTACCATACGGACACAAATCACAATATATAAAGTGTAAAGGTCTTTACCATACGAACATAAATCACAATATATAAAGTGTAGTGCAGTATAAAACTATCATGACTGAGACCTTTACCATACGAACATAAATCACAATATATAAAGTGTAGTGCAGTATAAAACTACCATGACTGAGGTCTTTACCATACAGACTTAAATTACAAAATATAACGTGTAGTACCGTATAACACTATCATGGCTGATGCTTTTACAATAGTGACTTTTATTACAAAGTATAAAGTGTAGTATAGTATAACACTATCATGACTGAGGCCTTTACCATATTACCACACGGACATAAATCACAATATATAAAGTGTTGTGCAGTATATTACTATCATGACTCCTGCCTTTACCATATGGACATCAATCACAATATATAAAGTGTAGGGCAGTATAACACTACCATTACTAAGGCTTTTACCATAAGGAAATCAATTACAATATTCAAAGTTAATGCAGTATAACAATATCATGATTGAGGTCTTTACTATACGGACATAAATCACAAAATATAAAGTGTAGTACAGAATAACACTATCATGACTAAGGCCTTTACCATACGGACATTAATCACAATATATAATATACAGTACAGTATATCACTATTATGACTGAGGCCAATACCATTAGGACTTAAATTACAATACATAAAGTGTAGTGCAGTATAACACTATCATGACTGTGGCCTTTACAATACGGACATAAATCACAATATATAAAGTGTAGTACAGTATAACACTATCATGACTGTGGCCTTTACAATACGGACATAAATCACAATATGTAAAGTGTTGTGCAGTATAATACTATCATGACTGAGGTCTTTAACATGCTAACATAAATCAATATATAAAGTGTAGTACAGTATAACACTATCATGACTGTGGCCTTTACAATACGGACATAAATCACAATATGTAAAGTGTTGTGCAGTATAACACTCTTATGACTGAGGGATTTACCATACGGACATTAATCACAATATATAAGGTGTAGTACAGTATAACACTATCATTACTGAGGACTTTACCATACGGACATATATCACAAAATATAAAGTGTAGTATAGTATAACACTATCATGACTGAGGCCTTTACCATACGGACTTAAATTACAATATATAAAGTTTAGAAAAGTATAACACTATTATGACTTAGGCCTTTACAATATTACCATACGGACATCAATCACAATATATAAAGTTTTGAGCAGTATAACACTATCATGACTGAGGCCTTTACCATATGGACATAAATCACAATATATAAAGTTTAGAAAAGTATAACACTATTATGACTTAGGCCTTTACAATATTACCATACGGACATCAATCACAATATATAAAGTTTTGTGCAGTATAACACTATCATGACTGAGGCCTTTACCATACGGACATAAATTACAAAATATAAAGTTTAGTACAGTATTACACTATCATGACTGTGGCCTTTACCATACGGACTTAAATTACAAAGTATAACGTGTAGTAGAGTATAACACTATCATGACTGAGGCCTTTACCATACGGACTTAAATTACAATATTTAAAGTGTAGTACATTATAACAATATTATGACTGAGACCTTTACCATATTACCACTAGGACATAAATCACAATATATAAAGTGATTTGCAGTATATTACTATCATGACTCTGGCATTTACCATACGGACATCAATCACAATATATAAAGTGCAGTGCAGTATAACATAATAATGACTAAGGCCTTTACCACACGGACATTAATCACAATATATAAAGTGTAGTGCAGTATAACACTATCATGACTGAGGCCTTTAACATGCTAACATAAATCAATATATAAAGTGTAGTGCAGTATAACACTATCATGACTAATGCCTTTACCATAAGGACATTAATCACAATATATAAAGTGCAGTGCAGTATAACACTATCATGACTGAGGCCTTTACCATTCGGACATAAATCACAAAATATAAAGTGTAGTGCAGTATAACACTATCATGACTGAGACCTTTACCATACGGACATAAATCACAATATATAAAGTATAGTACAACACTATCATTACTAAAGCATTGATCATACGGACATCAATCACAATAGATAAAGTGTAGTGCAGTATAACACTGTTATGATTGAGACCTTTACAATATTATAATATGGACATAAATCACAATATATAAAGTGTAGTACAGTATAACACTATTATGACTTAGGCTTTTACCATACGGACATAAATCACAATATATAAAGTGTAGAACAGTATAACTCTATCATGATTGAGGCATTCGCCATACGAACATAAATCGCAATATATAATGTTTAGTGCAGTATAACACTATCATGACTGAGGCCTTTACCATTCGGACATAAATCACAAAATATAAAGTGTAGTGCAGTATAACACTATCATGACTGAGACCTTTACCATACGGACATAAATCACAATATATAAAGTATAGTACAACACTATCATTACTAAAGCATTGACCATACGGACATCAATCACAATAGATAAAGTGTAGTGCAGTATAACATTATTATGACTGAGGCATTTACCATATGAACATAAATCACAATTATAAAGTGTAGTGCAGTATAACACTGTTATGATTGAGACCTTTACAATATTATAATATGGACATAAATCACAATATATAAAGCTTAGTGCAGTATAACACTATCATGACTGGGGCCTTTTCCATACGGACATACATCACAATATATCAAGTGCAATGCAGTATAACACTATCATGACTGAGGCCTTTACCATACGGAAATAAATCAAAATATATAAAGTGTAGTATAACACTGTCGTGACTGATCCCTTTACCATACGGACATTAATCACAATATATAAAGTGTAGTTCAATATAACACTGTCATGACTGAGGCATTTACCATACGGAAATAAATCACAATACATAAAGTGTAGTACAGTATAACACTGTCATGACTGAGGCCTTTACCATACGGAAATAAATCACAATATATAAAGTGTAGTACAGTATAACACTATCATAACTGAGGCCTTTACCATACGGACATTAATCACAATATATAAAGTGTAGTTCAATATAACACTGTCATGACTGAGGCATTTACCATACGGAAATAAATCACAATACATAAAGTGTAGTACAGTATAACACTATCATAACTGAGGCCTTTACCATACGGACATTAATCACAATATATAAAGTGTAGTTCAATATAACACTGTCATGACTGAGGCATTTACCATACGGAAATAAATCACAATACATAAAGTGTAGTACAGTATAACACTATCATGACTGAGGCCTTTACCATACGGACATTAATCACAATATATAAAGTGTAGTTCAATATAACACTGTCATGACTGAGGCATTTACCATACGGAAATAAATCACAATACATAAAGTGTAGTACAGTATAACACTATCATGACTGAGGCCTTTACCATACGGACATTAATCACAATATATAAAGTGTAGTTCAATATAACACTGTCATGACTGAGGCCTTTACCTTACGGACATGAATCACAATATATAAAGTGTAGTTCAATATAACACTGTCATGACTGAGGCATTTACCATACGGAAATAAATCACAATACATAAAGTGTAGTACAGTATAACACTGTCATGACTGAGGCCTTTACCATACGGAAATAAATCACAATATATAAAGTGTAGTACAGTATAACACTATCATAACTGAGGCCTTTACCATACGGACATTAATCACAATATATAAAGTGTAGTTCAATATAACACTGTCATGACTGAGGCATTTACCATACGGAAATAAATCACAATACATAAAGTGTAGTACAGTATAACACTATCATAACTGAGGCCTTTACCATACGGACATTAATCACAATATATAAAGTGTAGTTCAATATAACACTGTCATGACTGAGGCATTTACCATACGGAAATAAATCACAATACATAAAGTGTAGTACAGTATAACACTATCATGACTGAGGCCTTTACCATACGGACATTAATCACAATATATAAAGTGTAGTTCAATATAACACTGTCATGACTGAGGCATTTACCATACGGAAATAAATCACAATACATAAAGTGTAGTACAGTATAACACTGTCATGACTGAGGCCTTTACCATACGGACATTAATCACAATATATAAAGTGTAGTTCAATATAACACTGTCATGACTGAGGCATTTACCATACGGAAATAAATCACAATACATAAAGTGTAGTACAGTATAACACTATCATAACTGAGGCCTTTACCATACGGACATTAATCACAATATATAAAGTGTAGTTCAATATAACACTGTCATGACTGAGGCATTTACCATACGGAAATAAATCACAATACATAAAGTGTAGTACAGTATAACACTATCATAACTGAGGCCTTTACCATACGGACATTAATCACAATATATAAAGTGTAGTTCAATATAACACTATCATGACTGAGGCATTTACCATACGGAAATAAATCACAATATATAAAGTGTAGTACAGTATAACACTATCATGACTGAGGCCTTTACCTTACGGACATGAATCACAATATATAAAGTGTAGTTCAATATAACACTATCATGACTGAGGCATTTACCATACGGAAATAAATCACAATATATAAAGTGTAATTCAATATAACACTATCATAACTGAGGCCTTTACCATACGGACATTAATCACAATATATAAAGTGTAGTTCAATATAACACTGTCATGACTGAGGCATTTACCATACGGAAATAAATCACAATACATAAAGTGTAGTACAGTATAACACTATCATGTCTGAGGCCTTTACCATACGGACATGAATCACAATATATAAAGTGTAGTGCAGTATAACACTATCACGACTGAGACCTCTACCATACGGACATGAATCACAATATATAAAGTGTAGTACAGTATAACACTATCATGTCTGAGGCCTTTACCATACGGACATGAATCACAATATATAAAGTGTAGTACAGTATAACACTATCATGTCTGAGGCCTTTACCATACGGACATAAATCACAATACATAAAGTGTAGAACAGTATAACACTATCATGACTGAGGCCTTTACCATACGGACATGAATCACAATATATAAAGTGTAGTGCAGTATAACACTATCATGGCTGATGCCTTTACCATACTGACTTTAATCACAATATATAAAGTGTAGTACAGTATAACACTGTCATAACTGAGGCCTTTACCATACGGACATAAATTACAATACATAAAGTGTAGTGCAGTATAACACTATCATGACTGAGGCCTCTACCATACGGACATTAATCACAATATATAAAGTGTATTACAGTATAACACTATTATAACTGAGGCCTTTACCATACGGACATAAATTACAATATATAAAATGTAGTACAGTATAACACTATCATGTCTGAGGCCTTTACCATACGGACATAAATCACAATACATAAAGTGTAGAACAGTATAACACTATCATGACTGAGGCCTTTACCATACGGACATGAATCACAATATATAAAGTGTAGTGCAGTATAACACTATCACGACTGAGACCTCTACCATACGGACATAAATCACAATACATAAAGTGTGATACAGTATAACACTATCATGGCTGAGGCCTTTACAATACGGACATGAATCACAATATATAAAGTGTAGTACAGTATAACACTATCATGGCTGAGGCCTTTACCATACGGACATGAATCACAATATATAAAGTGTAGTACAGTATAACACTATCATGTCTGAGGCCTTTACCATACGGAAATAAATCACAAAACATCAAGTGTAGTACAGTATAACATAATCATGACTGAGGCCTTTACCATACGGACATAAATCACAATATATAATGTGTAGTACAGTATAACACTATCATGACTGAGGCCTTTACCATACGGACATGAATCACAATATATAAAGTGTAGTGCAGTATAACACTATCACGACTGAGACCTCTACCATACGGACATAAATCACAATACATAAAGTGTGATACAGTATAACACTATCATGGCTGAGGCCTTTACAATACGGACATGAATCACAATATATAAAGTGTAGTACAGTATAACACTATCATGGCTGAGGCCTTTACCATACGGACATGAATCACAATATATAAAGTGTAGTACAGTATAACACTATCATGTCTGAGGCCTTTACCATACGGAAATAAATCACAAAACATCAAGTGTAGTACAGTATAACATAATCATGACTGAGGCCTTTACCATACGGACATAAATCACAATATAAAATGTGTAGTACAGTATAACACTATCATGGCTGAGGCCTTTACCATACGGACATGAATCACAATATATAAAGTGTAGTACAGTATAACACTATCATGTCTGAGGCCTTTACCATACGGACACATATCACAATACATAAAGTGTAGTACAGTATAACACTATCATGGCTGAGGCCTTTACCATACGGACATGAATCACAATATATAAAGTGTAGTACAGTATAACACTATCATGACTGAGGCCTTTACCATACGGACACATATCACAATACATAAAGTGTAGTACAGTATAACACTATCATGGCTGAGGCCTTTACCATACGGACATGAATCACAATATATAAAGTGTAGTACAGTATAACACTATCATGTCTGAGGCCTTTACCATACGGAAATAAATCACAAAACATCAAGTGTAGTACAGTATAACATAATCATGACTGAGGCCTTTACCATACGGACATAAATCACAATATATAAAGTGTAGTACAGTATAACACTATCATGGCTGAGGCCTTTACCATACGGACATATATCACAATACATAAAGTGTAGTACAGTATTACACTATCATGACTGAGGCCTCTACCATACGGACATAAATCACAATATATAATGTGTAGTACAGTATAACACTATCATGGCTGAGGCCTTTTCCATACGGACATATATCACAATACATAAAGTGTAGTACAGTATTACACTATCATGACTGAGGCCTCTACCATACAGACATAAATCACAATATATAAAGTGTAGTACAGTATAACACTATCATGACTGAAGCCTTTACCATACAGACATAAATCACAATACATAAAGCCTGTCACTCAAGATAAGGTCATTATCTCATGATCATATTTCTTTTCAGTTACCTGTAAACCTTTACACTTTCGTTTTGCGCGTTGTGCGAATATCATTTCGTACAAGGTAATCTCTAATTACGTCTCTGTACTTTAGACAGGATTTCTAAATATAACTTTATCCCGAACAAGTTTCTATGAAATGTACTACTTACAAATACAGCTGCAACAATGAAATGTCTATTCGGTGACATTGATCTATTTGTCTGTATTATTAGCGATGTATCTAAACTGTTTTCCTTATTTTAAACGTCGTAAAACACGTTTTTCTGAAAAAGACGGGGGAATAGCACGGTTTAAATTGTGCTTGCGCGTCTCACACCACTATTTAATTTCCCATAGGGCTCCATTGTAACATTATTGTTAACCACACTGTGAAAATCAAAATTTGCAGCATGTGTCTAGACGTAAATTCTTCACAGGTTCAAAATCTGCAATTATTAAAATAAAATACTTTAACTAGGTAAGATAAAACCACTGCAATGTAAAGATCTAAACAAATAGAAGTAAAAAGGAATTATATTTTTCCTACTTTCTCTCATACAGCTGTAATTCTGGAGTATTGAAGGAAGATAAAAGTGGCGTGAGTCCTGGAGCCATGCGAGAAAAACATTGAGGACGTTGGAGTGGGGTATGGCTCCGCATTGACTATTATAAGAGGTCAGACATTGCTCCTGTTGATTTTGCAATTTTTCCTCCGGTATATTGTTATTTTAATTACTTGAACGTTTGTTCCCGGGAGCTCTATGTGTCAAATATACATATTAATTTTAAAACGGATCTGACATCTTCACGCATAGAGCTCCAGAATAAAAAATAATTGTCACATTATTTACTAAACTCTAAACGCCATGAGTGTCTAAATGTCCATCGACACTTTTGTTTAAGTCTACACAAACCCTGCATTAGGACTCACTCTATGATAAAATTTAGAGTTTTCCTCTCGTTTAATGATTATTTTATTTAATAATATTATTGAAACCCTATTGGTATTCCGCTTGCATGGCGACAGATTAGCGTATTTTCTTTTAATTAACTCCAGAAATTGGACCACCAGTTCATCTCGTAATTCTTTTTCACTTCTCTTTTTTTCAGGTGAAGGCTATTAACAAGTCATTAAAGTGTATACAAGGGGGTCTTTGTTGATTAGGTGTTAATTGTTATTCAGCATCTCCGTTACATCAGTATCATTTTGTTTGTTCCATATCAAAAATAGATGATAACTATTAAATATGTGCCATGTATACAATGTTTTACTGAAAGAAGAAATAATTCATTTGTATAAATTAACATCATTCAATTTTACACCGTAGTAGCATTGTTTAATCATTGCAAGATGTGTAGTTTTAAATTTTCATCCTTCATAAAGTAACATTTTATATTGAATATTTCAAGAATTTAACCACTGTTAAATGGAGAAAATGATGATGCATATAATGATGATGATTGTGATACTGATGATGATTATGATGATGGTGAAGACAATGTTAAAGATAAAGACAGTGATAATGAAATCGACAGCAGTGATGATTGCTATCGTTGTTGTTGTTGTGGAAGAAGTGGAAGATGAACAAGTTCTCTAAATAGTCTTAATTAATATTGAAGCCGATATATCCAAATTGAAGAGCTCTATGCGGGATTATGGGGCATATTGACGCATAGAGATCCCCGCCGTGCGGTTTAAAATCGACGCATAGGGAGCTCTATTTGTAAGGAGCTCTATGCGGTCTCACACAGCGCCTTATACCAATCAGTCACAGAGAACTCCGATCTCAGTGGGTACGGTTTGACGGAGAACATGTATTCGTGCGTGCTTGCGTCGCTCTCATTTTAAAATAGTCAGTGTACAGAACACATTTCGTTTAAAGTTATTTGTACGAAAAGTCATAGGCGGGGAGTGGGGGTGAGCCTCCACTACATTTAAGCGCGACTCTGACAGCCTGTCCTCCCTCTTCCAGATCCGCTAGTTGACAGTTAAAAACTTAATGGCATAGGTCTATATTTTGACATTTATGTGTTTATGTGTGCAGCGGTCATGCGCTTTGTCGCTCCCTGCGCTTGTACGCATACTCCTATTAATCCTTATATAGATGTTATTAACATATTTAAATACAGAAAATTCAACAGGGTTTTTACTTCAAAATAACTGCATGCAAGAAAATGATAGATTAGATCGTCTAGCGCAAAACACGGTCTTAGCAAAACCTTGAAACGTCTTAGTCATAAAGTAAGCATGCGTGATTGTACTGACAAAGGTTAATTTACCTTTAAAGACAAAATTCTATATACCTGGTTTCGATGGTGATTTTTTAAACCTATGGCCTATATTCTTTTTTTCGATATGTTAACGAATACATAGTTTTATATAATGTGATAAACACGATTTAAGATATTTAAAATAAGATTAAATATATAACTAGTTTTAAATTAACTACCACATAATAACTATGTAAATTTACGAAATTCAATGCATCGTTTTGTATTTATTTACCCCCGGCGCTTTAAACAAATTTTGGCGAGCATGGAATGATGATTATAAAAATATTGGTAATGAGTGTAGATTTGTGGTAAACGTACCAGGATAAAGACCCACGGTGACTTCTACAAATATGGATACAAGCCCACTGAGGTTTAGACATTACAGCACCTGGATCAACAGTGTAAACTTACATGTGTTGATGTAATCTATCCAATGGAAGAAACTATTAATTTTGTATAATTCTTTGGAGTTATAAATCTGCCAACTTGGACCTTTTTTCGGTACTTCGTTGCAATCTTATATTTGATTAATTACTTATTCTTTTAGCATTCATGCGGCAATTGTCGTCCAGGGTCGCGATGAATTTTCGGGTTCGAATTTTGTTCTTTTCACTAGCAACACTGTTTATCCTACAATATTCCATAAACAACTCTCCTATAAAATGATATAAAAAAGACAAAACAAAAATGATTTGTCCATACATGTATATGCATTGTATTAAGCAAAGTTCATTGCTTTTTAAACGTTATTTGCATTATTTTCTTGCGGGGATATTTTCATTGGCACTTTCTCGCCTTATGCTCTGACCACTGGGGAAGAGCGAGGTGTGTTACCTGGGATATTTTCATTGACACATTCTCGCCTTATGCTCTAACCACGGGGGAAGAGCGAGGATTGTTACCTGGGATATTTTCATTGACACATTCTCGCCTTATGCTCTGACCACGGGGGAAGAGCGAGGATTGTTACCTGGGATATTTTCATTGACACTTTCTCACCTTATGCTCTGACCACGGGGGAAGAGCGAGGATTGTTACCTGGGATATTTTCATTGACACATTATCGCCTTATGCTTTGACCACAGGGGAAGAGCGAGGATTGTTACCTGGGATATTGTCATTGACACATTCTCGCCTTATGCTCTGACCACAGGGGAAGCGCGAGGATTGTTTCCTGGGATATTTTCATTGACACATTCTCGCCTTATGCTCTGACCACGGGGGAAGAGCGAGGATTGTTACCTGGGATATTTTCATTGACACTGTCTCATCTTTTGATCTGACCACGGGAGAAGAGCGAGGACTATTACCTGGGACATTTTCATTGACACTGTCTCGCTTTATGCTCTGACCACGGGGGAAGAGCGAGGATTGTCTCCTGGGATATTTTTATTGACACATTCTCGCCTTATGCTCTGTCAACGGGGGAAGAGCGAGGATTGTTACCTGGGATATTTTCATTGACACATTCTCGCCTTATGCTCTGTCCACGGGGGGAGAGCGAGGATTGTTACCTGGGATATTTTCATTGACACTGTCTCATCTTATGATCTGACCACGGGGGAAGAGCGAGGATTGTTACCTGGGATATATTCATTGACACGTTCTCACCTTATGCTCTGACCACGGGGGGAGATCGAGGATTATTACCTGGGATATTTTCATTGACACTGTCTCACCTTATGCTCTGACCACGGGGGAAGAGCGAGGATTGTTACCTGGGATATTTTCATTGACACATTCTCGCCTTATGCTCTGACCACGGGGGAAGAGCGAGGATTGTTACCTGGGATATTTTCATTGACACTTTCTCACCTTATGTTCTGACCACGGGGGAAGAGCGAGGATTGTTACCTGGGATATTTTCATTGACACATTCTCGCCTTATGCTTTGACCACAGGGGAAGAGCGAGGATTGTTACCTGGGATATTGTCATTGACACATTCTCGCCTTATGCTCTGACCACGGGGGAAGCGCGAGGATTGTTTCCTGGGATATTTTCATTGACACATTCTCGCCTTATGCTCTGTCCACGGGGGAAGAGCGAGGATTGTCACCTGGGATATTTTCATTGACACTGTCTCATCTTATGATCTGACCACGGGGGAAGAGCGAGGATTGTTACCTGGGATATTTTCATTGACACTGTGTCATCTTATGATCTGACCACGGGGGAAGAGCGAGGATTGTTACCTGGGATATTTTCATAGACACATTCTCGCCTTATGCTCTGACCACGGGGGAAGAGCGAGGATTGTTACCTGGGATATTTTCATTGACACTGTCTCATCTTATGATCTGACCACGGGGGAAGAGCGAGGATTGTTACCTGGGATATTTTCATTGACACATTCTCGCCTTATGCCCTGACCACGGGGGAAGAGCGAGGATTGTTACCTGGGATATTTTCATTAACACTGTCTCGTCTTATGATCTGACCACGAGAGGCTTTGTTGGCTGTGTCACTTGAATTGTTGATTAAACGTTTTCTTTCTTTCATTTCATTAGTAATTAATTTGGAATGTCGTCCAAATGAATACGTCAATATATATATATACATAATGAATATTAATGTAAAACTTACAGTTATGACTAAAGATAGGTAACTCATTCAAAATCTTTACTTGAAATGTTTTAAGTGTAAACCAGTTTCCTACCTTTCAGATTGAACAGTGTGAGCGTACTGAATAAACACATGGCGATGCTGTTTATACATTTAAATAATAAAATACAGAGACCAATATATCTCGTTCGGTCCTTTGTCAATGTAAATACGTTCAAAAATAAACACTTGTTATACTATGCATTACGTTTGTGAATAGCATCGAAACCGACTAATAAATATGAATGTCTGTTACAATTAAATTAAGTTTATTTTTTTCTATCCAAAACAAAACCCAAAAAGATTGAATACAGTTTGAGGTCATACAATCATATCGACAATAAATACAGTTTGAGGTCATACAATCATATGGACCATGAATACAGTTTGAGAACATACAATCATATCGACCATAATACAGTTTGAGGTCATACAATCATATAGACAATAAATAAAGTTTGAGGTCATACAATCATATCGACCAAAAAACAGTTTGAGGGCATGCAATCATATCGACCATGAATATAGTTTGAGGTCATACAATCATATGAACAATAAATACCGTTTGATGATATATAATCATATCGACCATAAATACAGTTTGAGGTCATACAATCATATCGACCAAAAAACAGTTTGAGGTCATGCAATCATATCGACCATGAATATAGTTTGAGGTCATACAATCATATGAACAATAAAAACCGTTTGATGATATATAATCATATCGACCATAAATACAGTTTGAGGTCATACAATCATATCGACCAAAAATACAGTTTGAGGTCATGCAATCATATCGGCAATAAATACCGTTTAATGGTATATGATCATATCGAAAATAAATACAGCTCAATGATATATAATTATGTCGAAAATAAATATCGTTTGAGGTCATACAATCATATCGACAATAAATACAGTTTGATGATAAACAATCATATCGACAATAAATACCGTTTGATGATATATAATCATATTGACCATAAATACAGGTTGAGGTCGTACAATCATATCGACCATAAAAACAGTTTGAGGTCATACAATCATATCGGCAATAAATACAGTTTGAGGTCATACAATCATATCGGCAATAAACACAGTTTGAGGTCATACAATCATATCGACCATAAATACAACTTGTGGTCATACAATCATATCGACCGTAAATACAGTTTGAGGTCATACAATCAAATCGACAATAAATACAGTTTGTGGTCATACAATCATATCGACCATAAATACAGTTTGAGGTCATACAATCATATCAACCATAAATACAGTTTGAGGTCATAAAATCATATCGACCATAAATACAGTTTGAGGTCAAATAATCATATCGACCATAAATACAGATTGAGGTCATACAATCATATCGACCATAAATACAGTTTGATGATATATAACATATTGACCATAGATACAGGTCGAAGTCATGCAATCATATTGGTAAAAAATACCGTTTGAGGTTATACAATCATATCTACCATCAATACAGTTTGAGGTCATACAATCATATCGACCATAAATACAGTTTGAGGTCATACAATCATATCGACCATAAATACAGATTGAGGTCGTACAATCATATAGACCATAAATACAGTTTGATGATATATAATCATATTAACCATAGATACAGGTCGAGGTCATGCAATCATATCGGTAAAAAATACCGTTTGAGGTCATACAATCATATCTACCATCAATACAGTTTAAGGTCATACAATCATATCGACCATCAATACCGTTTGAGGTCATACAATTAAATTGACAATAAACACAGTTGGAGGTCATACAATCAAATCGACAATAAATACAGTTTGAGATCATACAATCATATCGACAATAAATACAGTTTGAGGTCATACAATCATATCGACCATAAGTACTGTTTGAGGTCATACAATCATATCGACCATAAATACAGTTTGATGTCATGCAATCATATCGACCATTAATACAGTTTTATGTCATTCAATCATATCGACCATAAATACAGTTTGAGGTCATACAATCATATCGACCATAAATACAGTTTGATGTCATGCAATTACATCGACTATAAATACAGTTTGAGGTCATACAATCATATCGACCATAAATATAGTTTGAGGTCATACAATCATATCGACTATTTATACAGGTTGAGGTCATGCAATCATATCGGCAATAAATACCATTTCATGATACATGTATATAACCATATCGACCATAAATAAAGTTTGAGGTCATACATTCATTTCGACCATAAATACAGGTTGGGGTCATACAATCATAACTGCAATAAATACCGTTTGATGATATACAATCATATCGACTATAAATACCGCTTGAGGTCATACAATCATATCGGCAATAAATACCGTTTGGTGACATACAATCATATCGACCATACAAACAGTTTAAGGTCAAACAATTATATCGACCATAAATACAGTTTTATGATATATAATCATATCGACAATAAATACAGTTTGAGGTCATACAATCATATCGACCATAAATACAGTTTGAGGTCATACAATCATTTCGACCATAAATACAGTTTGAGGTCATACAATCATATCGACCATAAATACCGTTTGATGGTATATAATCGTATCGACCATAAATACCGTTTTAGGTCATACAATCATATCGACAATAATACCGTTTGAAGTCATACACTCACATCGACCATAAATACAGCTTGTGGTCATACAATCATATAGACCATAAATAGAGTTTGACGTCATACAATCAAATCGATAATAAATACAGTTTGAGGCCATTCAATCAAATCGACAATAAATACAGTTTGAGGTCATACAATCATATCGACCATAAATACAGTTTGAGGTCATACAATCATATCATCCATAAATACAGTTTGAGGTCATACAATCATATCGACCATAAATACAGTTTGATGATATACAATCATATTGACCATAAATACAGGTCGATGTCATACAATCATATTGGCAATAAATACCGTTTGAGGTCATGCAATCATATCGACCATAAATACAGTTTTAGGTCATACAATCGAATCGACAATAAACACAGTTTGAGGTCATACAATCAAATCGACAATAAATACAGTTTGAGGTCATATAATCATATCGACAATAAACACAGTTTGAAGTCATACAATCATATCGACCATAAATACAGTTTGAGTTCATAAAATCATATCGACCATAAATACATTTTGATGACATGCAATCATATCGACCATAAATACAGTTTGAGTTCATACAATCATATCGACCATAAATACAGTTTGAGGTCATACTATCATATCGAATATTTATACATGTTGAGGTCATGCAATCATATCGGCAATAAATACCATCTGATGATATATAACCATATCGACCATAAATGAAGTTTGAGGTCATATAATCATTTCGACCATAAATACAGGTTGAGGTCATGCAATCATATCTGCAATAAATACCGTGTGATGATATACAATCATAACGAGTATAATTACCATTTGAGGTCATACAATCATATCGGCAATAAATACCGTTTGATGATATACAATCATATCGACCATAAAAACCGTTTAAGGTCATACAATCACATCGACCATATATACCGTTTGATGATATATAATCATATCGACAATAAAAACAGTTTAAGGTCATACAATCATATCGGCAATAAATACCGTTTGAGGTCATACAATCATATCGACCATAAATACAGTTTGAGATTATACAATCATATCGACCATAAATACAGTTTGAGGTCATACAATCATATCGACCATAAATACAGTTTGAGGTCATACAATCATATCGACCGTAAATACAGTTTGAGGTCATACAATCAAATCGACCATAAATACAGTTTGATGATATACAAGCATATTGGCAATAAATCAGTCTGAGGTCATACAATCATATAGACCATAAACACAGTTTAAGATTTTAGAATCCTATCAAACAGAAATACAGTTTGAGGTCTTACAATCAAATCGACAATAAATACAGTTTGTGAGCATACAATGAAATCGACAATAAAAAGAGTTTGATGATATAGAATCATATCGATAATAGATACAGTTTGTGAGCATACAATGATATCGACAATAAATACAGTTTGTTGATATAGAATCATATCGATAATAAATACCGTTTGAGTAAATGTAATCATATCGACAATAAAAACATTGTGAGATCATACAATCAAATCGACAATAAATACAGTTTGAGGTCATACAATCAAGTCTATGATAAATACAGTTTGAGGTTATACAATCAAATCGGCCATAAATACAATTTGAGATCATACAATCAAATTGACAATACAGTTTTAGGTTATAAAATAATATGTCACTAGTCAGCATTCCAGGAAATAGTAGTTATTTTAAGTGATTGTGTACTAGCCCTCGATTGCATAAACAAACGCTAAATAGAAAAAATATTCAAACATGTACCTTCGCGTAGAACGTTAGTGTTGGTTTAAGAAGAAAGAAATGAGTACATGTTGATATGCCGTCCATCAGTTGTGTATTTTGTTTATAACAAGGGAACTTGAGGCTGTGAATTAAACACGTGATATACTCAGATTTCAATACAATTTTGTCACATAAAATATAGTCTTCTTTGACAGTTTTGTTGCTGAAGGCATGTTCAGGTAGCATAACGTAAATCATCATGCCACGGCAGGTTAGAATAAGCTTTTAAATGATAATGTGTGTAAATTCTATTTTAGAATGATTTGGTAACTGAGTACATCCATTTTGATTAAGAAATGACAGACAAAAGCCCAAGTAAATAGGTATGCATGTTTCTATTCACTGAGTTCACAATGAGGAAATACTTAAAAATAAAACATATTGTTATACTCGATTATTGTCTTTATTGGAACGCGACACTGCATGTTTTGAAAAAAGATGAGATGTAATTCGGTATACATAAATTATAATGTAACACCATTTGAAACTTTGTGACATTTTCCTTGAACTTCATAAACCAAGTTCATTAAAACAAAGACGAATCGTTTTTACCAACATTGATGATAAATTTATATATATATAGACCTGTTGTCAGAATATTTATTAAAAAAAGTAAGTGTGATAGTGTGCACTCAGGAAGAAATAAAAATATCTGGTAAATACAATGTTTATTTTTCTTAATTCATTCGCCCGATTAGTTCAGTCGGTTACGCGTCTGACTATCAATCCAGAGGTCGTGAGTTCGAATCCCCGCCCGGCAACAGTTTCTGTGATGATTGATATACGACATTGTGTCTCACTATCATTCATCTCGCACCACTAATTCAAGTGGGAAAATTATCAGATACTTGCGGAGTACTGGTAAGTCATTCATGATCCAAGGAGACAGTGGTTAGGTTCACTAATCGTCTGTTAGCCATCCATGGCATAAAAGTGACGCTAAATATTTAATCTTAATTCATTGGCCTTCAGGAAATATTAACTATGCATTTGAACTTGACATGTCCCATCGACCAGTCATTGTTTCTAGAATAACGTGTTTGTTAGTATAGTATATATTCTTTATAAAATATTAAGCCTATTTCGTAATTTACATGAATGGTATGTTGTTCCTCGTATTTAGTATTATTCAATATATACTAGTTTTATATAACTAACGTTAACTACGTTTTTTTTTATACTTTATTAATCTAATTATAAGTTTATCATTCATGTTGTTTTAACAGCGATTTCAATGGCTATAACAATACTGTTTGAAACGGTTGTAGGTATTTTGTCGCCATTATTTTGCGAATAATGCCTATGGATAAATGCTTTATTATTCATAGTAACCACAGTTTTGTCAATCGATCGGGTAAAAGCTCAGCTTTAAAGCTATGCACATTTCACTTAGATAACAGTAACTATTATTATTTAGTAAAAAATTGGCTTAACCGTGATTCACTGTTAGTGACTTTTCCTTTCTTATTGCGGTCAATAACACGTCAATATTGAAACAAAGACACGCGTTTTCAGATATTAATAACCTTTAAACAAATGTAATTAGTCGATCCAAAACAATAACAAATGCGTGCGCTTTTTGTCTCGTATGAATCTTATAAACCCACGGCAGATCCACACGCAAGGGCTATCGGGAGTGCGTAGGAATCTAACGTGACACCGGTTGAACTTCTTACAAACATAATACCCGAAAACAGGAATTGCTTACGTGGGGCATAATGGCGGTTATACATAATCCTTGTTTATTCTTATTTAAAAATACATTTTCCTTACTTTGATGCTCATGTTTTATTATTTGAATGGCATAATTGATGTTTTTTGAACATTTTGAAAGCATTGCCATGTTTGAATGTAAATTTAGGAAAAAAATGATTCTTGAAAATTGGGGAATGAATACATGAATACACTTTTACTCAGCCAACAGTGTACACACTGAACAAAAAGAACAGTCTCTTTTATGACACATGACCCCTTCTTTTCTCATCGTATTTTGGTAGTGCAGAGGTTGACGAACAATACAACGTTAAATTATATTTTCTTATTTGGGTAGCTCTATGAATGACAAGCCTTCGAACTTTTTATTTACTTTAGAATAAAAAACAAAACTCAATGGTGGGCTTGCACCTACAGGTAAATTATGGTTTTAAAAAAGAGGCATAACACGCTATCAGTTTTCAGCGAACATGACGCTATCAATATGACGACCAAACGTCTAAAAGGAAACGATGAATTTGCAACAGAAGAGTCGTGGAAATATGCTGCAAACAAACGACAATACCTGTTTGACAAGCTCATGTAGTGGTATCATTTTCCTAAAATAGATGTAAACTATTAACTTTTGAAAATTTAATGTGTTGGATATTCGGTTAAATTTTTGACAACTGGAATACAAAATAAACAATAAACATAAGCGTGACTGTTAATTGTATTATTATATTATTTATATTTCTGCATAAAACAGTTTTGCTAATTGATGAGAACTCGTACTTATATAACATAATACAGAAAACGTATTCTTGTCTTTTTAAAGTTAATTTCACTATATATTACATTGATTGTGTTATGCCAGTTTGCTTTAAGGTGGTTCCAATTTACGAAATGAAGTGCAGCTTGATAGGTGACAACAATGTTTGAAATTAAATTTTAAGGTATTAAATTGAAAGTCTGCTGTCACATACTTAATATTTGTTAAAGATACATGATAAATATGTTGTAAAATTGTCACCCCTAAAATGTTGCTTTTGTAGGAACCCTTTCTTTATTATTTTTCCAAAACTGCCACACGGTTTAATACACAATTTCACACGCTTACACTGTTTTATTTACAATGCCTAACTGCCTATTGAGTGCAATCTAGCCCAGATTTCAGGAAAGTTAATGCTGTTGTGTTGTATGAATCAATTCTATGAAGCTCATGCACCCCAAAAGGACGTCCATTTTGAACGATAATGTTGGGACCATTTACTGATGCAAACAGTGAGAAACATGCACTGTTAACAATTTTTTTCGCTGATGCGATGATCATAACCACTTAGTTAATTTATAAAATAACATATAGTGAAGGGTTTAGCATATCATCAAATGGTGACATACCATACTATTTGTGTAAACGGCTTCTTTTGAATGCCAGAAAAGTTTCTTTTTTCTTTCTGTAATTTTGCCATGACCGATTTACCTACTCTATATACATACGCCAAATTGAAGAAGAGGCTGAAAGATTGATTTATTTGCAAACATTAATAATAATGTTACCATTTTTCTCCTAATAAACATGTTTTCTTCTAGCAATGATGTATTTTTCTATTGAAATAAGTAAAAATGCGACTTTCTTACAAACTGTTTTGGAACTACTTTTTGTTGTATCCATATCCGCATGGTGTGTTAGCGGGCACTTCCGCTCATGAAACTGTTTACCGAAATGATTTCTGTACATTTCTACGTTTAAAAGACACAGATCAATTCAGGTAAATAAGTGTAGTATTGCTTTTATAAATTGTAAGTACAATGGATACAGTTGATTGTCTAATCATGCGAATTAAAGGTAAGATATTGTTGGTTTTATTGTACACAATAAATTTTGACAGTTTTAGTACGGTGGCGAATATTTGTCAACTAATGTTTATCGGTTGTTTATATCAGTGATTGAATTATCTGTTTCAATATTGTTTTTCCTGGATATTTGTTTAGTGTAAAGAAGGAATAATAGGACATTAATATCTAAATGTTTTAAAATGTAAATATTGTAAAATGGGCAACAAGAGGAAATTGAAGAAAACATTTAATTTGCCATCGGGCAGACATAGTACTATTTTGTAAGAGAAGAAAATATGTACTAAATGACATTGTGCTTGAAAGAATGAAGCAACTGAACAAAATGTGCACCATATCAGCTGAAAACAATTGCAGCTAACAGCGGTTTGAAAGTTGTTTTCAGAAGAATGCCGGTTTCGAAAACCATCCACTTCATATCCAACAAACATTCGAATGCTTTTCACACTGTCAATAAACAACAACCTATTGACGGATTTCGCATCTTTGATGTTGATTTACTTCGTGACCATGTAACAGATATTACAACTCATACTATCCTTTGTGAAAAAGCACGTGAAGTAGTGGAAGCAGGTAAAAGTCCTGTAACTTTACTTTCAGAACACAACCAATGTGGTTTAGCCACTGTGCTTCATGCTAAATGTGAAGGATGTTCTCACATATTTTAGATCAGTTCCAGTAAGAATACTGCAACTGGGAATAGTGAACAGTTTGAGATAAATGTACGTGCTGTGTGGGGGAGCATGGTAACTGGGGGAGGCTCTTCTTATTTGAATGAAACTATGTGCACAATGGGTTTACCTGGAATTAATGATTCAATGTATACCAACATAGAGTGTGAAATTTGTAAGTGATGGAAGGAGGTGCTCCAGGAGGACATGGTTAAGAATGGCGAGGTAGAAAGAGGATTGGCTATAGAGCGGAATGACTTCCAGATGGGTGTACCTGCTATAACAGTTGTTTGTTATGGAGGGTGGAGTAAACGCTCACATAAGCATACATACGATGCACTAGGTGGTGTAGGTGTGATTTTTGGCCAAGAAACCAACAAACTTCTGCATATTGGCATTAGATACAAACTGTGTTACATTTGCAGCAACGCTGAGACAAAGAACAAGGAACCACGACATCATGAATGTTTTAAAAACTGGTCTCAATCCTCACAAGAAATGGAATCTGATATCATTATAGAGTGATTTCTAAGTGCTGAGACAGTACATGGATTACGTTTCATGAGAGTAATAACCGACGGAGATTGCTCTGTTTACAGCAGGATTATGGAGGAAGTTCCGATATGTTGTAAATTTGTCACAAAATTGGAATGTGCAAATCATGCGTGTAAATGTCTTCGGGGCCACCTTGAGAGACTTGTAGATGATAACCCTAATTACAAGGGTAAAGGGAAATTAACGAAGGTAACGAGAATCAGAATTGTAACATCAGTGAGATGCGCTATCAAAATGAGGTCAGCTGAAGCAGATAAAAAGAAAGCTGCTTAACAACTCTCAAAGGACATACGAAACAGTGTATACCATGTATTTGTCGATCACAGTAAATGTTCTGACTTTTGCAAAAAACGAGAACATGCAACCTGTGATGATGACGAAGTTGAAGATTTAGTTATGAACACAACAGCTTATTTTATGTCAAGTCAAGTCAAGAAGAGTACTGGAAAGATGGAACAAATAAAGAGGAAATGGAGAAATCAAGACTTGTTTCAAACTGTTAATAGTCGCCATTAAATACAGATTCAAAATGAGATGTTTCATTCTTTCTAGATAGATTGGCTAGCAACAGTGAACGATTAATTGGAAATTTTACATCTAATTTGGCTGAGAGTTGGCTGAGCATAAGAGCAAAGTTTGATGGGGGGAAAGATGAAAAACCGTTGCTTTAGAGATTCATGGCATGCCAGATGTTACGGCGGAGCATTGCGCAAAAACTTTGGACCTGCTTGTTCACCGGTTGTTTGGCAAAATGTTACAGGCGTTAATCCCATTTTAAAACGCTGTATAGACAGCGTTCCAAAATAAAATTACCAGTGTTCTGAATTACAAAAAAAGACCAGAAGTTAAAACAAAGCGTGCATTAAAGAAATATGCTAATCCAAACTTACTAACAAAAAGGTTTGCAAAGAGTATGGAGAAGATGTAAAAGACGATACACCAGATATTGATCCGTCATTACTGCAGACAATTTGCAAAACATTTCTTCATGAAGAGATAAATATTAATGATAAACATCAAAGCATCAATCAGAATCCCAGACATGGATTAATGAAAGAAGGAAAAGACTTACTGCAAGCAACTTCGGGGATGTGATGAAAAGAGGGGAAACTACAAAATGTGAGAATCTGGTGAAGAGGTTATTATATTTTAACTTCAAAGGAACCCAGTCTACACTGAATGGACTTAGAGGGGAAGAAAATACTAGAATGGAGTATTGTAACGTAAAAAGTAAATCACATGGGCACGTGGCAGTGGAAAAAATGGGACTAGTTATCTGTGGACTACATAATTGTCTGGGGGCTTCTACAGATGGATTAGTTCTTTTACAGTATTGTGATGTTGGCCTTCTTGAAATCAAAAATGTACTTCACAAGAAACCAATTACTTTGAAGGAAGTGGCAAAGCAAAGTAGTTTTTGCCTTAAACTGTGCAATAATGAACTTTCATTGAAGAGAAACTACAATTACTACTACCAGTGTCAGGGACAACTGAATATATTGGAGAAACCATGGTTGGATTTTGTAGTTAGAACCACTGATCCATATGACATACACATTGAACATATTACCCGCGATGACAGTTTATGGAACAACACTATGGTACCAAAGTTGGAGACTTTTTATATGCAGGCAATTCTTCCAGAATTGGAATCTCCAAGACCTGACACAACAACTGGTATCAGAGAACCAACATTACCATGGATATGTGCACACACACACACACACACACACACACACACACAGGTTCGCGCACGCACACACACACACACACACACTAACACACACACACACACACACACACATACACACACACACACACACACACACACACACACACACATTTACTGTTTGGTTGACTTATCTTACCAAGGTTTTCCTATATAAACTATACCTCACTTTGTATGCAGTAACACCTACAAAGTTACCAAGGTAGACAATCAAGCCCTCTTAAAACCCTCTGACAACCATAATCCTAACCCAAAACGGAATTAATCCTAACCCTAACCCTAAATAATCCTAATTTGGACCCAAACCCTAACCCTTAAAATTGTCACCCATTTCCGCACCCCTAAAAATACCTCACAATGTTAGGTAAACTAACTCATACACACACACTCCATTTTTGTGTTAGGCCTTAACAAGTGGTTTGCTTTTAATTTCTCAACCAACCCTACTTTTTAATTCCTATCCTAAAGATATTATTGACAAATTTTATAAAACACCATAAAAGTAAACTGTGTTTAAATAGTATTGTAAAGCAAGTATACGTACAGTGGATCTTTTTGTATTGCTTGTCATGAAAGTTAATGTATCTATCAAATCAATTTATCTTAAACACTAATTTATTTCAGTTTATAACCGCATCTCAGCCAGCTGGTCCCAAGGGCAAGCAAAGGAAAAGTAAGTCAGTACGAGTATCCCAGCCAAGCAATGGAAGTTCTTGTTATAAGGTATGATAACATGTGTTTTATTTACATAGCATTCTGATGCTTTTAGTGATTAATAAGTTGCAAGTGAGTCTGTTTATTATAATAAATGTATACACTTTATAAATCCATTATTAATAAAATCATAATGGAAATGTGCTGTTGATAAGTACGTTTTTCTTCTTATATAAGATTACAGTTATTATATATCAAATAATATGAACCGGGCATTAGTCCAGTGGATAGAGTGCTGGCCGCTCACGCCGCTGCAGTTGCAGGTTCGATCCACAGGTAGAACTGATGCCTAAAAAAACAACTATTACTGGTTCTGCCTAGAAAGCGGACTTGAGAGCAGTTCATATATGCTCTTAGGTTTGTTCATAATCAAGGTATAAAAATTGGCATAAACTACATGTAACTAACATGACTTCCACACACTATGTTCATTGCTTAAAGTATGTTTTTTATTCCAAATTTCATTTAATAGTTTATTATGTATCTTACAGGATAGATAATATCATGAATGCAATATATATTTCAGATTCCACAATCTTCAGTCACTGGTTCACAGTTGCTACCAACAAATACAGGGCCACAGACATTAACCAGCTGTTGTATAGCTCACAATTATGGATATCCAGTGGTAATACTTAATTTTAATTTTTTTATATTAAAACATTTATATTTTGTTGGCCCAATAATTTTTATCAAGTATGCAAATGTCTTCAATATAATTCATACAAAATGTAATGTCACTGTTTTACAAATATATATACTGTGCATGTTTTGACCAGTGAATTATCTTGCTGTCATATAAATGCTTTGGCTGCTCCGGGCTTACTATTATAATCAAACATCTGGCTACAAAACCAGGTGTTGTGAGTTTGAATCACTGACTGATCACAGTCTCTGTGATAGTTGGTCATGAACTTTGTGTCCTTCACCTGTCCGACTTACAGAGGTAGTTAAGGTTTGTCTAGTACTGTTTAACCACTTGGCAGATGAAGAAACAATGGTTAGATGTACTGCTCATTGTTAAATAACTTCTGTTGAAACAAACTACAAATTGGGACAAAATAGTCATTGAAAAACATAGTAGTGATTAAACTGCTCATGGTTAAATGCATATTTCAATTATCAGGCTATTTATTTTGGTTTCATTTGGTGTTTAAGACAATAACACATACTGCTGAAGAAACCCCCACATTAGCCGGACAGACAGGGTTTCATGTAGCCCAATCAAGGTAATATATATAATGCATCAGAATACCATTGCCATAAAAATGTACGGTCTTAATAAAGTAGGAAATATCGAATAATTAATCATAAATTCACTGGTGATTTTTTTGTAATAAACTTATATGTATAATATAAATTAACTGAAATGTATATCTTGGCTGAAGAATTTACAATTTTACCTGTACCATTTGATGTATATTTTGTAATTATAACACTTACAAGGCTGAAAACTTATTTATGTTTCTTCGATTGTGAAACAAGTTCTTACAACTTAGACAAAACACGCTTAAAGTCTTCTTAGGTAGAACCAGTACAAAGCATATGCGGAAAAAGTGCCTTGCTCAAGGACACCACAAATAGCCGTTGTGGAGGATTGAACCCACGACCCTCCGATCTTGAGTTAGGTGCTCTACCACTGGACCACGCGCTCCACAATTTTACTGACAGGCCATACATTTAAGCAACACCGTTAATGTGATGAAAATATCAATCCAATAATCTGAGGCTAGACCAGTCCATAATGAATTATTTTACCATTGTAATATTGTCAATGTTTATTTTAGATCACACAGAGTGAGGAGGACAAAATTTGTTGGCAGGCGAAATACACATCAGTGGCAAGAGGAAGGCACTTTGAAACACTGGTACAATGGAACCGTTTTAAGTGTCCGTTCGGCTTAAGATGGTGATCCAGGTGCAACTTACCAAGTGCTCTACGATAAAAAGGGTGAAGCTTTGGATGTAGAAGATTTGTCTACAGATTATAATACAGGTTTACTGAAATTCGTCGACGTTTGAGTAACATACAATCTAAATCATGAAAACATTTTTAATGTTTAAGTTGCACTTTTGGATTCTGTTAACACAGTGAAGATTGCATTTGCATTCCATGACTGCAGTTCTTGGGATATTTACACATGTATATGGTTGCATTACCAAAGTGGAGTACTTAAATTCTTGGATAATTGACGAACATTTATATATTGGATTTTTTATTTGTAGATGTGCATATAACATTTGAATTCTGTAACTGCAGTTACTGAGCTATTTAAACCTGGATTTGGTTTTCTTGGTATTACTGAAGTGGAGATACTGATATTGTTTGATAATTGAGGAACATTTATAGATTTCCTTAAAACATTCCTTGAAATAGTTTTAGTGTTGGAATTGCATTGTTGGATTGCATTGTTGTGACTGCAGTTATTAACACTTGCCAAATTGCTACATAGAAAAGTGCCAGGAAAAAGGTAATATATATATATTCTTCATTCCATTCAGTTAATGACATTTATTGTAACAATGTATTTTTAAATTCTGTTTAGTGTTACTTAATTTTTATATATAATTCTATAGTTGTGAAAGAAAAAAAAAACATTATCTCCGAAGTAAATCTACACTTGTAAATTGAATTTAATAAAAACCTGTAACCCTCTTAGGTCACCATAGTTGTGAAAGTAGTTCCATTTCATGGACAATGCCATGTGCATATTTTTGTTTGTGATGAAATACACAGTTAGAAAAAAAGGAATATAGTCAACAATTACAAGTGTTTCAGTTTGGTTTTCTTCTAGGTTGTCCCAGAAGGGTGATTTATAGGACTTAAACACTTATTACTGGAATTGCTGCGAGGTTTGAAAAATAACAATTGTTCCATGTTAATTATTTCTTTTTCTATTTTATGTTTTTCATTTCTAATGCTCATTTATCATAAACTTGTACATACTTTTTATTAAATGACAACTCAATATCAGTGAATAAATGATATTGTATTTAAATTTTGAAAAACAAAATTGACATGAATTTTCCTATTCCATATCAATCAGCCATCTTGGAACCACCTTAAACAAAAGGAAATTAACGCAAATCTGCGCTATCTCCTAAATTACCGGATAATCATCCCGGCATGTTTACCGCAGTCCGTGTATAAAACCTGAAAACCGATAGCGTGTTAAGCCTTTATTTTAAAATTTACCTGTACGAAGTTCTACTGCCTTAAGCAAAAAGAGAATTATTAGCGATATACCCAATATTTATAATATAATACCCTCAAGGTTCTGTTCTGGGTCCTTTTACTTTAATGATATAGCTGAAAATCTATTAAGTATTACACGAATATTTACATATGATACATCTCTTGCCTTACATCTTCGAATGTAACAGATCTGATCGTTATATCAAAGTGGGCAAAACAATAATGGTTATTTGATTTTAATCCCCAAGCACTGGAGCTATACGTTTATTTTTAAATATAAATGTTTTAAATCATAATTTAATGTTTGAAAATGTTTTAGTTAATTTTGAAGAATGTCATAAACATTTAGATGTAAGCCTTGTTGGAGGAAATGACAGGGAAAATAGATCAATAAATGTTTCACTTTCAAAAATGTTTAGTTAATTTTGTAGAATGTCTTAAATATTTAGATGTAAGCCTTGTTGGAGGAAATGACAGGGAAAATGGATCAATGAATGTTTCACTTTCAAACAGACACAGCATATTTTTACAGCTGTATTATAAGCTTGTTTGTGGAATGGTGTGTCAGTGTGGTGTCTGATTGAACTGGCCGACTTGCTTGATGAGTAAGTCATGGCATTATTTGCAGTAACGGGTCTAGCAAGAAACCAGGGAGTGAGTGAAGTGTCATTATGTGTAAGACCTATAATGCCACCTGAAGACTTCAATTCCTTGTTTTCTTTGACTTTTAGAATCTAGTCAAACCAAAAAGAATTAGAAGAGCCATTTGTGGGTTTTTCTACAATTTGCCTTCTTCTAACTTTTCAACTAACTCAGTCGAAAGTCTATTATTTTGAAAGATCATATAAGCCATGAATCTTGAATAAACAGTTCTGTTGGAAGAAAACAAGAAGGGCAAAAGCTTTGCTTTTTTACACAGATGTACTTGCAATAATCCATGCCTGGAAGATGCCAGATAGAGTTTCATAGGTGAAGATATTTCTGACAAATAATCATCCCAAAATCTTAAGAGTGGAGAAGATGCACTACTCTCTGACTTGAATAAGTCTACACGTTGGAGAATGTATATCATGTAAAAGACGTTACAATTCTGTGTCATTTTTTAACAAAGTCAGCATCTAGATGTTTAAACTTGTCCATTATTGCTGATGGAATCGCTTTAACCCATCATTGTATTCCTACATATCAAATCAGTATCCATTATTTTGGGTCATCCCTACTTATACTATCATTATCAATTTTAGTGGGCGTCCCTATATACCCCATGGATATCTATTATAAAGGGACATTCCTGTATAACCCATCATTATCCAATATTGGGCCATTCTTAAATATCCTATTATTTGGATCATTTTTCATAACCCAATGCATCATATTCCATCACTATCCAATATTTGAGCATCACAAGATATCACATTATTATCCAATATTGGGGGATTTCCTTTATTTTCCATCATTATCTAATTTGGTAGATATCCCTACAGTATTATCCTAATAATATCATTATACTCGTCCTTGTTGTGCTCCTATATGATCTACTATATACCCTTGGCAAGGTAAATAATATTGGCAAATAAATAAATAATAATACAATTTGTAGTATATAGTTTTATTGAATGTATTGTAATATTGTTTTATATCTATTAACCTCCTAAATGCGTTTTTGTTGACATAATTATAACTACATTCATGTTTTAGAATGTACCATTCCATTTTTATCAAAGAACGTTATATTGTCTATTTTAAAAAATAACCAACAGATGTGTGTCAGTCAAAGAAATAATAACAGTGTGTTTTCAATTGAAACCCCTTTTTTCGATATTGCTATGCCGTATACATTAAAAAAGAAATCGAGTACTCTGCTACATTTCTCAATATTTCCAGTAAAAGCAACTGTAAACTTACAACATTGATGAACTAGACAGAGCACCCAATTATGTTCTGCGTCACATTGCCTAAAAAGACCTAATTACGTTATAAATAATTGAATAGTATTTTAATAAACACATGAACGAAGTTATTGATGTTAAACATATAAACCTTGCTAGCTTTTCTTTTGTTGTTAACAGAATAGAATAACTGTTTAAATGGCAATGTTTTAGAATTATCATATTCCAAATACGATATACCAGTTACTTGCTTCGGTTTTCATTTTATTTTTTGTTTGTCTGTGTATGGAAATGCCAACCTGGTCTGCCCAAATATTGTGTAAAGAAAATAGACACGACTCTCCAAACGTTATATATTATTATTATCTTTAATCTGTTTTTGTATCGCATTTGTAAAAGATAGTGTTTGAATTCCTTACAGTTTCACATAGTATAGTTATTCATTTGCAAGACTGATAGTACGGTGTTGTGAAATGATAAATTAAAATTGAAACGAGAGTTTTTACTTCTAATCGACTTCGACAATATCTAAAATTTAAACTTTCTTTTGCAACTGAGTATACTTCGCATGTTATATAGCATTGCATTAAAGTGCCAAAATCTAACTGTTACAAATGTAACTGCTTACTGTGCAAGTAAACAATAATTTTAAAGGAAGATTCGATAAAATTAATAACAATTATACAAGTTGCTAAATAATCAACTTGAGCAATGTCGATAACTAGCAATGAGGTTTAATTTCAGTTCAATTTTTCGAAACATGTCTGTGCACATACAGCATAGCAAGCTATATACTATGCGGTTATCAGTGTAAAGCAACACTTAACTGATAGTTTTGTACATCTGTTGGCAATCTTTTAATTTAATGACTTAAAACCTGTTTAATTTCAGAATTATTTAATTGAATGGAGTTCTGTATTTCACATTGTTGTTTTATACTTATATAATTAACCGAATGTTAATTACATATCATAATTAGGTGTTATTTCGTTAAAGAATATGATTATTATTCATCACATATATTTTAAAAATAAATAACATACAATACTATTCACAAAAAAAGCACATTAAAAAAGGAAAGTCATCGGCCATTGATTGTCACTGAGTTTCACCATTTTGTTATATGTAAATTATTATCATATATAACAAAATAAATGTCGTGATTTGTGCCTTTATAATGACTCATCTTTTGATGTTAATAAAATGGTCATATTGTAATTTAATACCACATAAAAAGGAAAGTCATAGGCCGGTTGATATCAATAAATATTACTTTATTGTTTAATACTTTATTATCCATATAAACAAAAAAGTTCATTAACCTGGTATTTTATATGACTCATCTTTTAAAGAAATGTACAGTGGTAACGATATAAGTAAATATTACATAAAAAGGAAAGTCATCGACCAGATATTGTCACTTAATATTACTTTTTGTTTAATGCGTTATTTTCACATATAAACAAAACAAAGTTTTTGAACCTGGTCGTTTAAATAACTCATCGTTTCATGGTACAAAAAATGAGATATTTTAAATGCATTTACTAATATTAACTGAATTCAAATCAGACTATTTTTTTTTAAAAAATGTTTTATATCTGATCTTGATGTTCTGTATTTAGCATAGTTAACCACCAAAAGTTAAATACATTTCTTACTTAAATGGTATTTTCATTACTTAACATGACTCACATATTTTATTAACACATAATTCACAAAACTAAACAACATATTATACTATTCACAAAAACAACACATTAAAAAAGGAAAGTCATTGGGCATTGATGGTCACCGAGTTTTACCATTTCGTTATGTATATATTGTTATCATATATAACAAAATGTCGTGACTTGTGCCTTTTTAATGACTCATCTTTTGATGACACTTAAGTGGTCATATTGTAAGTTAATATCACATTAAAAGGAAAGTCATAAGCCGGTTATTATCAATAAATATTACTTTATTGTTTATAAAGCTATTATCCATATAAACAAAAGTGTTTATTAACCTGGTATTTTATACGTCTCATCTTTTAAAGAAATGTAGAGTGGTAATGATATACGTAAATATTACATAAAAAGGAAGTCATCGACCAAATATTGTCACTAAATATTACTTTTTGTTTAATGCGTTATTTCCACATATAAACAAAACGTTTTTGAACCTGGTGTTTCAATTAACTCGTCTTTTCATAGTACAAAATAAATCAGAAAATATTTATCAATATTAACTGAATTCAAATGTTAAAATTCAAACTATTTTTTCAAAAGAACTTTTATATCTGAGATTGTTGTTTTATATTAAGCATAGCTCACCAAATGTTCAATACATTTCTTACTTATGTTCTTGTGTTATTTTCATTACAAAAAAATGACTCACATATGATAATTAATTAACACATAATTCATAAAACTAAACAACATACAATAATATTCACAAAAACAACACATTAAAAAAGGAAAGTCATCGGCTATTGATGGTCACTGAGTTTTACTATTTTGTTATATATAAATTGTTTTTGATACATAACAATATGATGTGATTTCTGCCTTTATCTCTCCATGTAAACAATGTGATAATGATGTAAGTTTTATAACTAGATATTACATTATTGTTTAATATGTTATAACCGTATAAACACAAGTTCATTAACCTGACCTTTCAGATGACTCATCTTTCCGTGACACGTAAATTTGTAATGACATATGTAAACATCACAATCAAAAAGGGAAGTCATAGGTCAGTTATGATCACTTAATATTACTTTTAGTTTCATTTGGATTTACCCATATATAAACAAAAATTCTTTTAAACTACTAAACTTTTCATAGTAATTTACATAACATTAGATAATCTTTAAAAGAAGTTCTATATCTCATAGGCATGTTGTTCTATAATAATAAATTGACCAAATGTTTATAACATTTCTTTATTAAGTGCTATTTTCATTATAAACTACGAAACAAATATGATTATCAACTATTAATAACACATAAATCTGAAAACTAAACAATATACAATTTCCAAATTTACACATAAAAAGGAAAGTCATCGGCCATTAATAGTCGCTGTGTTTACCCATTTTGTTATATATAACAAAATGTTGTGATTTCTGCCTTCATAATGACTCATCTTTCCATGTTTAAAAAGTAAATGTCACATAAAAAGGAAAGTCATCGGCAATTTATAGTCAGTGTTTACCCATTTTGTTATATATAACAAAATGTTGTGGTTTCTGCCTTCATAATGACTCATCTTTTCATGTTTTAAAAGTAAATGTCACATAAAAACGAAAGTCATCGGCCATTAATAGTCACTGTGTTTACCCATTTTGTTATATATAACAAAATGTTGTGATTTTTGCCTTCATAATGACTCATCTTTCCATGTTTAAAAAATAGTAATAAAATAAGTAAATGTCACATAAAAAGGAAAGTCATCGGCCATTAATAGTCACTGTTTTTTCCCATTTTGTTATATATAACAAAAATGTTGTGATTTCTGGCTTTATAATGACTCATCTTTCCATGTTTAAAAAATAGTAATAAAATAAGTAAATGTCACATAAAAAGGAAAGTCATCGGCCATTAATAGTCACTGTTTTTTCCCATTTTGTTATATATAACAAAAATGTTGTGATTTCTGGCTTTATAATGACTCATCTTTCCATGTTTAAAAAATAGTAATAAAATAAGTAAATGTCACATAAAAAGGAATGTCATCGGCCGGTAATATCAATAAATTTTACTTTATTGTTTAATACTCTGTGATCGTATCAAAGATATATTAATCATTTAAATGACTCATCTTTCCATGTAACGTAAAATTGTAATGATATAGATAAATGCCACATAAAAAGGAAAGTCACCGGTCGGTTATAAACCTGACCTTTTAAATGACTCATCTTTCCATGTAACGTAAAATTGAAATGATTTAGATAAATGCCACATAAAAAGGAAAGTCACCGGTCGGTTATAAACCTGACCTTTTAAATGACTCATCTTTCCATGTAACGTAAAATTGTAATGATTTAGATAAATGCCACATAAAAAGGAAAGTCACCGGTCGGTTATAAACCTGACCTTTTAAATGACTCATCTTTCCATGTAACGTAAAATTGTAATGATTTAGATAAATGCCACATAAAAAGGAAAGTCACCGGTCGGTTATAAACCTGACCTTTTAAATGACTCATCTTTCTATGAAATAGAGATGTATGATATGAGTAAGTTTTATATGCAAAAAAAGGGAAAAATATAGGCCGGTTGCTATCACAAAATTAAAGTTTTATTTTATGCCATTAATCATTGCTGATTACTATTGTTTTAATCCATATAAATAAAAAGTTCATAAACCTGAACATTTAAATAATTCATCTTTCTATGAAATAGAAATGTTATGATAAAAGTAAGTTTTTTATGCAAAAAAAGGAAAATTATAGGCCAGTTACTATCACAAAATTAAAATTTTATTTCATGCAAGTAATTGCCAGTGATCATTACTGATTAATATTGTTTTATTTCATATTAAACAAAAAAACAACGTACAAATGACCTTTTATATCACTCATCTTGTCTTAATACATCATGTGGTAATGATTGCAGTAAATAGCACAGGTGGATTTTCAACTAATCATATGATATTTCTGTATATATACATAAATAAATATCATAATTTTGATCTTAAAACAATAGAATAGTTCAAACATGGCCAAAATGTCTCTTAACAGTGCTGTATCCTCAAAATTAGCGTTACCCAATCATATAACTAAACACAAAAAGCAAACAGTAAAATCTACACACTCAGTCAGCTACATACAAACAAGCGCACACACATATACCGCACATTTCCCGTCAATATTTAAAACAAACACTATACTGTCCATAAATTATGTCATCAGAATAGTATTTCAATAATTGTATATTTACAATAAAAACTTTACAGACAGTGTATGGTGGATAGGCTATTCCGCGTAATTGTATGAATTTATATATTACCGTCCTTAAATATAGAGGCTATTATCTACGTTAATATAGTAAAGTCGACACTAAGCGGAAATTAAAACAAGTTTAGCTCACTGTCTCATGACGATACATATGTACAGAAAAACATTCTTGTGCATTACAATCGAATACCATACCATATTAATTCATATGTTTAATACAAAAATACTTATCATATATTGCTGAAATGTATTTGGTTTACAATATTATATATACAATGCATGAAGGTTTGTTGGTTTGTTAATGGGATACATTTTCAAATGATAGCATGTGAGGCAAAATAAACAGCCCAGGTGCTGGTTAATATGTCAAATCAAAATTATAACGGTTGATTCCAAGCAATAAATATATCCTCAAAGCAAACACACTAACACAAATTATATACAATATTATTAATCATTACATAAAAAACATGATATTATGGCACTTTTTACCCACATGTTGCATTCTATGTTCCTTGTATTAGTTATGTTTTACTGGACCAAAAGGATAAAGATAAATATACACAACTTTAAAATTGAAACTGAACCTAAACATACTGTACCATTTTAGACCGAACACAAAGATTCCTCAGTAAACCTAATAGAAAATATATTTAATGCACCTATTTAAATTGGTCCCACATACAACACACGAATACAAATTAATCTTCAAAGTGATCCCTTAGCTTCCATTGTATGCTTTGATAACGGTCTGTCATAGTTTTATTACCATATAAAACGATGTATTAAGGATAACGCATTTGACTATTCCAATCAAATTCTGCATGGCGATAGTGCACACCAGATTTCACAGTTTCGACCCCATGCTTAACCCGATTACTTATAAAAAACACTGAGTACTGGCTTTACTACGAACTCGAGACGAAATAGGCAATTCACATCACATATAAAAGCCAAGCTACTTCACAATCGAGTTAAAAAATAATACGAATACTGACTTTAACCGAAATAAATCAGTTTCAACGCCTGAACAAATGTTATAAGCGGACGATGACTAAATCACAGTTCATTTCAATTATGGTGAATGAAAATTGAAAAACGATACAACTTATTTAGACATGCAAACAAAAAGTGCCATAAAAATCATATATGCAGTCGCGCTATATCACTATTACTACAATCAGCAGCAATTACATAAAACATGCTTAATAAACTATACAAAATCAAAGCAAATTCTGAGTTACTTTCTATAATACTATATTAATATATTTTTGATTTCATGTCTTCATAGGCAAAACCCTTTCATACATTTTTTAACTACATGTACTAAAAATAATGTATGCTAGATTTTTGTATGTAGAACTGTGACACATGACCTTATAATCTATTTCAAAAGTACGTCCATAATTTGCAACTCAAAGTCACTACAAATGATAAAAATACAGATTAAAACGATAAATCTCACACTTAACTAAAATGCATTTATCCATTCTTTTAAAACTATAAGACGTTCAACAAAATATAAAGCATAAAACAAATAAAACTGTTCTCTACATGTACACGTTTCTGTAACATGCCTGATATCCTGATTTTTACATTATTACAGATGATATTTGCCCCCAACCATATGTTAAGAGATGATTTAAAACATAAAATCATGATAATATATATGGTTATGTTTCCTTCATATGTTCAAATTTTAAAAGTCAAACATTAATAAAAACTTAAATGATTTGAAATGGCATTATGTACAATAAACGACTTTTGCAACGACAAATTAACACTGTAATCATGAAATTTCAACCTCATTCTTCTAAGAATTCTTCTGCAACACGAATGAAAAAATCACATTTAATAGTGATAAACAGGGGCATTGTGTCCTATACACCACTTAACAACTAAATACTATCAAGCAATACAAAAAAAACAATAATTATATATACTATTTACATTCGATATTTTCAACAAAACTTTGTGTTCGATGCGAGCGCTTTTTTACACGAACGGAATCCAGTCGACAGCGCTGTTAAATGTGAGAAGGTGTGTGTAGTATAAGTGCATCATAGTGTTGGATAATAATGGCATTAAATTCATAAATTAATGAAATAAATGACAAAAATATTCATGTGGAACCTCTTATATGATAATATAAGTTCCGTGCACACTAAAATATGCTTTGAATGTAAACTTTATATATATGTGAACTAAAATGTACCAAATGTATAGCACACTCACGACTCCTGGCCCTCTGTTCTCTCTAGCAAACACACTGAAAAGCTCCTCAATACTGAAATAGTGTCAGAAGTTTGTATCACGAATTCGCCAATACCCTCATAATCTTCTTACATACTACAGAATAAAAACTATTAACTAAATATGTGATTAAATTATCAAAGTCTGTCTCAATACTATAACTAAAATTATTTTGAAATAAAAGCACCACGCACACAAATGCAAGAATATTATATATATTAATGACAAGTCATGATCCCATGAAATCTAACGTTTATGAATTGGTTATTACGAAGGATGTGTTAAATGATACCTAAACTACGAAGAACAGAACAGGTTCAAGAAAACCACACTCGAAAACTCGATTTATTTGAATCTTTTCATAGAACATGAAACGTCTATCATATATCGAAATTATCCTTATATTTGTTGTCTTGAAAGTATCATACGATAATTGTGGTGACGTTCTTATATAAAACGCATGTATGTAAAGCATATGGATCTGATAATAAAGTTGCTAACTATTGCATATGTACATACTCATTGATGGACACCCTCATCAGACGTACTTTTATATTCTTTAAAAATGATATAGAAAATAAAACAGTACTATATTACAGATTACATTTACTACTATAAACACAATAGCACGTTCTAGTGTATAATAAAAAGATAGGCCTTTCTCAATTACAATATATAATATAAGATATATATAACACATTCAAGGGTCGTATTCACCGAACATTCTGGAAAATATTTTTAGACTTAAGCTTGAAAATCCAAATTTCAACCTCAGATGTCTATCATGAGATATAGAATAATCGTGTGTTTATTTGACTATATATTATATGTCCCTACAAGCTTGCACATTTTGGTATCAAACTATGGTCTCTAAGTGTATTTTTCAAAATTCATTCTTGAGTTCAAGTTTAAGAATATTCTTGAGAACGGTTGGTGAATATCAGTCCTGGGGTGTATATCAACAGCAAAAAAATCAGAATTTAACAAAACAATAACTACATACACTACGTATATATACAAGATGTCAATTTAGTTACAATTATCAAAACTATTTAAACAGATAATAATCTGCACGCTAAAAAGAAACCAAAATGACACTCTTTCACGCTTTTGGCATTCATTCCTTGTGTATAATTATTTATGCAAGCATTTGCAAACCAATCATTCTCAGAATGTTTTTTAATGGTTCGGTTTCTCAAAACGAGATACCAATGCAATATATAAATTAAGTAACAATATATGACAAATGCTGCATTTCATGAATTTAGTCAACGAAGTAATGATAACATTACCTGCAACATAACTATTTGCTCTGCAATTATGTACAATGTTTCAAACTTTTATTTTTAAGATAAACAATTGCTTCACAATATGAACAATATGCTCAATGCATTGATAATAAAATTGTCTGAACAATATGAATCATCTATTCATTACATTGATGCAACAATTTGAAAACGATTATGATTTAACTACACAAATTTAAGAAATGAATCTCGATATTAATATATATATATTTATACAAAGTTCACAACGTTGTATATATCTGCATACCAACACTTTGTTACGGAATACAGATAAGCCGCTGGAAGAAGATCCGAATCAAACGGTTTTCGCCATAATAATATCGCAACCAACACTATGACGTCTTTAAATCGCACTTATCACAAGTCAATCATTCGTATCGAACCGTATCACCATTGTCGAATACAATCTCCATTAAATATCACCCGACGATCAAAATATGTTTACTCTGAAATAATTAAGGGCATATTTTAAAACAAACAATAACAAGAGACCCAAAAGGGCACGAGGAAGTTATACTGGCTTATAGTGGTACAGCACTTTTTGAAATTTGACAATATTAACCCTCTTTGGGAAATTGTTATACAGCCTTATAGATAAATACCCCCACAACGTAACAAAACAAAACATTAATTACTATGAAATGGAAATACATTCAATTCCCATATCTGTAAACAAAATATTACAGTCCCCGTAAACATCCTAAGCCCATAGATCAGACAATGATTAAATAGACTACATTTTGTACACATGGATGCAAAAATGAAGAGTTTCACATTTCCCCATAATATTCCTATGTAAACGTAAAAGTCACCTTACAGGTTCCCTATAAATCGCAGTTCCTTGTTTATAAAAGGAAAGCTTTTGAAAATTCAAAAATAACCCTTATGAGGTCTCTTTGATCCTTTTTTTGAAATCATATTCATCTTATTGAACCAAATTTAATTTGCCAATACTAAATAATGCTTCAGTTCTCAAAACTATAAATTATATTGAACAAATTAATAAAACGGGATTTTTCATTATCCTATAATATTTGTGTATTTCTTTACAATACCCTTATATACCATATTCCCTGGATTTGCAAAGGTTCAAACCCCATAAGCAATACTTCAATTCTTGATTCTATACTAAACAATGCTTTATATCTTAAGCTGAACAACACATTTACACAAACAGAAGAGAAAATGAGAATTGCCCGTTGACCCATAGTATTCCTATATAAAACTCAAAGTCCCCTTACAGGGCCTCTACACACACCGGTGCCCTTTGATTTTTTTTACAAACGTCAAACCCTTAAAGGCATTATATTGGCAAGTAACACAAACACGCTGCTAATCCAGACTTTTCCTGTATGCAGTGTGCACAAAATAATGCTTATGTATTGACGTATAACCTTTATTTACTTGAAAGTTACCAAATTAACAGTAATTGAATGTTGGCCAAAACTGTAATACGTCCCTGCAATAAAATATTGCGCAATATTTACATTGAGCTTCGTAAACTTCCCGAACAAAGCCTCGAAAACGAGATCGGGAACGAGTCTTCAAGATGTTATCCGATGATTGATCGGAAACCCGAAAGCGGTTCGGCGAATGTAAACAAAAACAAAAAAGTGGCTTCAGAAACCCGATGTTTGTAATGAAGAGGTTATGCAATTAGACTTTAGACGCGTATATCTCATAAGTGTATCTTCATGCTGGGCGTGTGTATTTAAGACAGGGAATTGACGGAAATATGCCAATATAATCCTTTTAATCATAGGGACAATTGATATCAAATATGAATATGACGGGCCGGGTTAATTGTATCATAAAACAAGATAAAATCTCAGAATGCATTAACGACATATTACGAAACAAAATAAAATCTCAGAATGCATTTATGGCATATTATTAAACAAAATAAAAACACTGAATACTTTCATAGTGTATTATGAAAGAAACGAAAAGGAGGACTGCTTTGATGGCATAGTATGATACAACAAGAGGACCAAGAGGACATGAATAGCTCTACTGGCAACATATGCTACATGTAGAATAGTTGAAGTCTATGCCTTGAACTTTGAGAATTATTTTTTTTTAAATTTTACTTAAAATGTGCTTATAAGCCCTGTAATGGCGGTATTTGTGGTCAAATCACGCTAGTTCAAGAACTCGTCCGGGATCTTGTGGTTATATAACTGCTGTGCAAGTTTGGTTAAGATTTAATGAAAAATGAAGTTGATATTGAGATTACAAGAAAAAAAGTTAACGGAAGGACGGACGGACGACAGATAATTTACTATGACATAAGCCCTGCTGGTCTTTGGCAAGTAGAGCTAAAACACTGACCACTTTGATGGAAAACATTAAAAAAAATAAAAAATAAAAACGGAATGCATTGATGGACTATTTAGAACCAAGAGGCCCATGGGCCTTAACGGTCACCTGATTATCCTTGATGACATATGGCTATATGAATATATTTTCGAACTTTTGTCCTTCAGGAAGTGGCAAAAATCCAAACATGGATTTTGAATGTCACTTCTGCACCAACTAATCACATCATTTTATAGGTAAAGGTGTAGTAAAACAGTACCCAATTCAAGGGTCAAACCTTATGACTCAGAGGCATGAAATTCACATTTTTTATGACGGACCAATAGGCCTCATAAATTTCCAGTGTTTCCTATAAGAAGAAGAAGGTTTTTAAAGTTTACATTAATTTTGGCTTTTTTTGCAAAGGCCCATGGTTACAGAGGGTGCACTCAATAAAACATAAGCATTAACCGTCATGTCAGCAACAACAAACACACTTAAAACCATTCAAATGAGTCTATTCAGTCATAAGAAATGACGCTTTTTGTCAATTTCTCTTATATAGATTAAGTAAAGTAGGCCCCTAACCCAGAGCCAAACCGTAAGACCCAAGGAGATGAAATTCACAATTTTTATAAAAGACCAATATATGCCAATAATTACGCTCACCAATTGGTTCTGTAGGCTTCTTTTAGTAAGAAGATTTTTAAAATTTATCTTGAATTTGATTGTTTTGGCCTCGCCGCTAACACCTTATGGTTGCATATTTAGCGTCATTTAATGCCATCTAGGGCTTACAGACGATCAGTTAACCTAACCACTGTTTCCTGAGATTAACCAGTATTTGAGCACACACCATCTCCGCAAGTAACTGATAACTTTCCCACTTGAATCAGTGGTGAGAGACGAATAATAATGAGACAAAATGTCGTATATCAATCATCACGGAGACTGTTGCCGGGCGGGGGATTCGAACTCTAGGCCCCTGGATTCATAGTCAGACGCGTAACCGACTTAGCTAATCGGGCCCGGCTAACACCTCATGGGGTGGGGACCATGACATTTAAATAGGTATTTACCGTCGTGTCAACAGCAACAATTCACACCAAAAAACATTCACATAAGTCTATTCAGTCATATAAAATAAAGTTTAATAAAGACCAATATGCGTCCATAACCATAGCCACCATTTGTTTCCCAGTGCTTCCTCTAGTAAGAAGATTTTCAAAGTTTAAATTGAATTTGACTGTTTTGGCCCCACCCACAAGGCCCATTGAGATTGGGACCATACAATAACCAAAGTTTGATTCACCCTTAGGTATCAAAGCTGTACAACATTTCATTCCGACTGAGCTTACGGTTTTTAAGAAGTCGAAGATGAGAATTGTTTACGGAGGCATTAATTATTTTAGACCCCTACCCAAGGGCCAAACCGTGCGATCGAGGGACATGCAATTCACAAGTCTTATAAATGTTCCATATGCGTCCATAATCGTCGTCGCCATTTGTTTCCCAATGCTTCCTACAGTAAGAAGAAGACATTTCATTACGATTGAGATTACGGTTTTTGAGAAGAAGTCGAAAATGTCATTTTTTTACGGACGAACGACAAACGACGCACGACGACGGACAAAAGACGATCGCAAAAGGTCCCTTGAGACAAAGTCTCTGGTGACCTGATAAAATACAATAACGTGTATGATTTTTGCCAGAATAAGATACGCGCAACATAAAACATAACATTCAAAGCAAATAGTCAACGGATGTCATCGCCTTAAAACAGTCAATAGCAAATCCACGACCGGGCAGATTAAACCTGGTTTTCACTCAGCGACGGGGTTTTAGGTTTTTTAAGCAGCCTTGCATACGTTATTTATCACTTTCATTTCAATAATAACCATAAAATTCCTAATTAAAGTCTCCAAGGCCCTTCATTTTTAAAACAAAAACAAAATTAAAATCTACCGCCTTATCCGGTCTAAATTTTAGTAATCCATTAAGATGACAGTGAATCCCTTTATCAACATTTTGTTACTTTTTTATCATGTTAAACAAAAAGCAAAACAGCAAGACGGTTTGCATTTTTGTCTCTAATAAGGGAGGGCCCTTTGAGATGATGTACAAAACTACTAATTACCTGATGTTCACTGGTCAAAATTTTCTGAACTTTGTGGCCATCTTCCGTTTTAATACATTCTTGCTTACAGGAGTTGCTTTACTCTGGCTCGTCCAATTTGATGCAAGTTTGGACATTTTCATGTCATCCTGTTTTTGTGACTACAATTTGAAAAAGTATATATAAAAACGAGCATAAACAGCTACGGTGGAACAACACACAAACATATATGTAGGACACTTAGAAATATTACGCATAGTACATGATGTGATGTAATGTATACCTTGTGTTATCCGTTTTCTTTTAACAACGACACCAAGCATTCGTTTATCTTTGCCGAAATAAGCGCTTACATAAGCTGCACTCGAGTCCGTTCATTACGAATATTTGAATGTTACTAACATAAATTTAAATTCATTTTACAGATCAACGAGTATGTAAATTTATTTTTTAAGTATTTCGAATCACTTAACATGTAAACAAATGCAAATCAATTGTTATCTATCTATTGGTATACGTTTTATATTTGTAACACTGTTCTCAATTTTCACTATATATGATATAAATGTTATTATGTATTATGGGACGGAGGCCTAGATTGCTCATTTGTCATTGTCATTAAATAACCAGCACTTGATATAGTTTCTAATAAGCCATCGGGTCGAATCTGATATTAAACTCGCGACCTCTCCAGTGAGCGGTTAAAACCCTATCCATTACATCAAAGTTCCGCTGAAATAAAACGAATATCGTTAACTCAAGCTTTTTTATACTTCGATGTACTCTATATTTATTTACAAACTAAGTAACATTGACTGTAAAACGTAACGCCTAAATCGGACCGACATCACAGTAACGCCTTCATATACACTATCAAAAGTGATTTGTAAAAGCAATATAGCTTTTTTCGTAATTGATGGGAAATAAATTAAAAAAACAAGTACAATACCACTTAAAGATTACAAAAGAATAAGTACCTCTAATTCAGCCTCGATAAAGGTGACAGTGGCATACACGTGACTGACCATGAGACTCTCCGGAAGGACCGCTGTTAGTTGGAAAGTTTTGCCGGCTATATGCACAATGTTATCTTTAACAACACCATCTGGCCAGAAGGATTCATCCAATAGATAGCTGAGTAATGGCTGCTTAGCATCGGCTTCCCTCAATGATAGACATCTGTGTGTGAATCTTTTAATGGCTTTCAGTATCATTTCAGATAGTTTGGAATTCTCTTTGGCCATTGTGTTTAGATGATTTTCCAAGTCAATGTCAAGATTCTCTCTAAAATCTTCCTCAAGCGCATCAATAATGACATCAGAGTTCAGTTCTTCTAATAATTCATGCAAGGCAACTAGATGACATAATTTCACATTACCCTGTGGACTTGGAAGAATATCTTTAGGAACAGTTCTAGTCAGTAGTAATTTCCAATCTTCTGCATAATCAATAAGCGGTTTCTCGGGATCACCTTTTGTTTTACGCAAAAGTGTCATTATCACGCCCAGGTGGGACAATAGTTCAGTTGTCATTCTCGGGTCGTTTTCCTTTCTTTCTTTTACACCAACTATCATCTCAGACGGGAGAGATTCTTGTCTAACACTTTCTTTAAGCTCGCTGATCAGAAAACAATAATTTCTGTAAAGTTCGTCCGTAAATATCATCTTCGGAAAGGAATTTTCAAGACTGATATAAGACTTTCCGACAAGAATTTTGACAGCAAGTGCTTTTTCGATGCTGTGGAAATCGTAAACTATTCTCCTTCCGCTACTATATGACAAATCACTATGTGATTCTTCTAGAAGGCAGTCGTCCCACTTAAAATCCAACAGATTTTGCTTTTTGACTTCCGATAACTGAACAGTTGGGAGTAGCGCAACATTTGGTTCTCTAGAAAGGAAATGTACAGCCAAGCATTCACACGCCATTTCCAATGTCTTATCTAAGAACGAATTTTGTATTGCTACAAGTCTTTGCAGTACTCTATAGACAACAGAGTCGGTTCCAAGGATTAAACATTTAGACATACCCGAAGACGCATGGATTCTTTCCAATGCTCCTATATGAACGTTGTCTTTTAATGCATTCCAAGACTTCTGAAACGCATCAAACCGTTTCCTTACAATCCCATTCTTTTGTCCATCGCCACTTCTATATATGAAATCTGTGACTTTCATGTTTAAGCATTCGTGTTTCTTCATCATATAGTTTGCATTTGAAGTTGCTGTAATATGCCACTGAACGATGTTGAAAATATGAATCGGAAGGTCAAGGCTCTCGCAGTGTTTCAGCACCAGCATAAGGAATGGAAATTTGATTCTTTTCGTATGCAGCTCTGACATGAAATTTACCATCGTTGGTAGGCTTCTGATTCGGAACAAAGAAGGGGTCAACGAACGTCTCTCTGTCTGGGACATGCTATTAAGATCATCTAGCTCATACACAAAACTTTCGATACAATTCATAGGAAGTTTATGAAGTTCTACATGCTTTTTGTTGACTTTATACATCATTTGAAAAGGATTTTTCAGTATTTCGTTCACGTTTCTAGAAAATTCATCTTCCCATACTAGTCTGTCTTTGTCAGTTATCAGAGGATTTTTGTTTTCACATAAGAGGTATCGGGTATGATGTAAAACCGTGTGCAAAAACAATCCTACGCTGTAAACAGACATGTTAAGCAGTCTGGAAATATTCAGCCAGTGTTGTTCTACATCTTTCCATAAGCTATGCGAAACGTCTATTGCTGGAATGGAGGTTACTTCTTCAATGCAACCTGTTGCACTTAATCTAAGAGATTTTGATCCTAGCAGACAGCCTTTAACAAGGATGGGTAAAATGTTACAAACGACTGGAGACATTCCTCTGACAGTAAAGAATAAATCATTTCTTCCCGCGTCTACACCAGATACGTATCCGGTTTCTGATGTTACCTTTTCCAAATTTGTCGCATATGATGACGGAACTGACAACAATAAACGCTTGCATATAAAACAAGTATTAACAGATCCCTGGACAGCAAATCTATGGTTACATCTACACGTTTTGAATTCTGTCATATGCGAATGTATCCTACTGTCAAAAAAATCTGACGTCTGACTATCACTTTCTGGAAAGCCGGGTAAGTAACAATCTCTCACGTTTGAAGGCTTCATTAAGCACTTTACCAAAACAGGTATGGCCTCACTGTCTGCGAAAGTGCTATTAGCTATTAACAATCCAAAAAGAGACGTGAGAAAAATGTTTATTGTAGTATGAGACGGTTTAGATCCTTCCCCATGCATAAACTCAGGTACTTTGAAGTCTTTTCTGCCTACAAGACATTTCAGAAAAGTCACACTCTCTTCCTTCAAACTATGAGAACATGCCCCATCAATCATGAGCGATGCCTGTCTCTTTGTCGTGTCGTCCAATGTCATATAACTTCTTGGAATATAAAAATGATTCATGGCGAGCGAAAATAGCGTAATCAAATCATTTTTGTTTGTACCAGCGTTAGTTAAAAGAACTGCTAAACGTTCTCTGACCATATTTTCATCCTGTGAATCGAATACCGTTTGCAAGTCATTTATTTGGTTTGGAACATTAATACTAAGTGGGCAGCTACCGAAACAGAATTTCTGATATGCCTCGCTCCATTGTACTTTCTGCAAAAACTGCACCGTATCTTCGTATTGTCCACAGTATTTTATAGTTCGAGGGAGTGAACGATGTATTCCAATCGCTTTTAAAAAGAACCTGAGTAGTGACGTGCTGATATGCTTCTCCGCAACGTTCTCAAGTACAGCATTAATTGCCTTGAACGATTTTGTCTTTGAATCAATATTGTCCATAACTTGAACAAATGAAGAAATAAATATTTTCATGTATGCTATTGCAGCAATATGCTGGAGTCCAAAACCTGCTTGAAGAATTATTTTGTGACAACTGAGAAAGAGATCGTGTTTTTCAGTTTCGTCTTCGCCTATCAACGATTCATCAGTAAATGACTGACTATAGATATCTTCCATTAAGTCAACGATCAACACAACAAACGGACTATCTATATCGCCTTTTGTAAATATGTCTAGCATGCAATTATCTAAACTTTGTAAAAATGAGATTCCTTCCTTTTCGTCGAAGTCTTCATAGATATTCGATTTCTCTGTATTCTCAGAATTCTCAAATAACTTGGAGCTATCACGATACAGTAATTCGTTAAATATGTCAGTATTTTCACCCGTTTCAAACTGCAATGAAAGTTTCAATGGCGGCCTCATCATCGCAAAGTAATGGCTAGGTAATCTTGATTCTGATATAAGCATCAGAAGTGATCTCATCACCAACGTGCTGGGATTAGAAGTAAGGCACCTTATCAAGTACGATGATAAAATTCGTTGACATTCCAATATGGCTTCCGGAGGTGCCGATTCCAAGATTTTCAAAAGATTTTGAAACACTTCTTCGGAATCTAATTCATAATCATTCACAAGTAGTTGTCCAAATGTCCTCAAAACACTGTCGTCAATACCAAATGGTGTAATCAAACCAGCGGCTATATCATTGCAAAACCTTAACGTATGTATAGATGTAGCAAACTGTGATACTTCCGCAGCTAATGTCAGTACGCAATTTGTTTTACTTTGCCATACAGAAACATTTTTGAACCGATCAAGAGTTGGTGCTGAAGGCAACATCTTCCTACAAATAAGATTTACCAGAATCTCTTCTGGGCTTTGATCTTCTTCTATTGACACACTATGGACACTGACTGATTCGAACAGAGCTGTTGCTCCAAAACTGATATCTTGGTTTAGAGTAAGCATATCTGTTTGCCTTGTTTCGTTTTTGGGAGCCATCTTTTCAACATCTTCAAATGTTTCAACACTTTCTGAACAGACTAGCGGTGTGAAATTCAAGTTACTTTTATCCATTTCAGAACATTTGTTTTGTAGTTGTTTTGGAGTACTCTCAGACACAATTTCAGCAACTGGTATATCGTCACAGACTATTATGTGATCAACTGTGTGTTTCATTTCTGTGTCATGTAGCGCTCTTTCATACGTTAGATAATTATCTAATCCGCCTTCAATTTGGTATTGATTTGTGTTTTGATTTGAACTTGTTATAAAGATTTCTTCCGTATCTTCCTGATATTTCCCTGTTCCGACATATTTATGAGAGGTTTCGACATTGGTAACACTCGGATCAGAATTGTTTGCTCTTTCAGATGTCATTTCAAACTTATATTCGAAGGTTTCTGCAACACTGGTCAAATCATGTTGATCTTCATCATTTTTATCATATTTTGGTAAGTTTTCCATCAAACAATCGCCTTCATTTTCTACAATTTTATTTACAAATTCATTCTTCACTGGTTCTGAAACGCATATTCTTTCTGTTCCTATTTGATAAAAAGGGACTCTTTGTTTTGTATCGCATACAACATCACATTGATTTTCTTCATCCGAACCATCAATCGATTCTGTGGAACCCATCAAACTTTTTTCATTTCTAAAATCGGCATCTTCAGAACCAATTATTTTTAGATCCGATTTTACAGCTCCTATTTCAAACTCAAATTCATTTTGTTCTGATTCATTTGATAAATCTTTAAGGCTTCCTTCATGCTGATCAGAATTCAATTTTGAGTGTTCAATCAAGCAGTCTTCCTTTTCGAAACTAAACCTTGGTGAATGAAGTATGGGACTAACCATGCATGGTCTTCCAGCTTCCTTTTCTTTTCCGTCTGTCACACTTGGAATATCATCATTAGCGGTTGGTTCTTGAAACGATATTTCATTCTGCTCCAATTCTACATCGACAGCATCAATGTTCACATCTACATTATTTGTATCAAGATTGTCTTCCTGAATTTTGTTCACTGGTGGTCTACTATCGTTGTTATCTAAAGCCTCGTCTTGACATTGACCAGGAACAAGTTCATCCTCTATTATATCATCATATGTTGTGCTTGATGTAGATGTTAACGGCAGAAGACGAGTCGATGAAATTAATGGGTCTTTGAAGCTTTCAATTACCTCTTCCTCATTTTCAAATGCCATATGCGAGACATCTTTGTCTGTATTCATTTCGGATGCTGTGATTTCAGATAAAATTGACTTATTTAATGTTTGCATCAATTCATCTTTGTCATCAAGGAGTAATTCTCTGCACGTTTCTAACAAATGAAACTCTGCATAAAATAAAGACATATTGGCCCAGAATGTTGAGTGAAGTCGTAAAAAAAGTTCCGATGGGTCTTTGCTTGTTAAATTCGTTTTCTGAAGAATTACCCACTTCATGTATTCAATTCTTTTGCTTGTTGTGAGATTTGAACATGCTGAATGTGAGACAATATTACAGAAGTCGTCAACGTAATCATCTTCCCATGTCTCGTATAAACAGTCTTTAATATCTGGTAATCGTTGTATGACGAAGCTTTCCTGTCTTACCAAGAGTTCATTGAAAATATCTGTTGGTAAATCTTCATCCTCTTCCAAGTAACACTTCCCTTTCAGTAAGGTTAATGAATCTAAAAAGTCATCACGAGTTGCCTCGACATGTCCATAGAGCAAGCTACTAAATGGCATCTTTAAACACAAATCCTTGCTCTCACAAGTGTATGCTTCTGGTAGATTTCGTGAAACGTCTGGCACGTCGCGTATCGAAAAGATTTGGTCATTGTCAAGCATGGCTTCCCATGTATTTCTTCTTTCAACAGAAACCCAATCTTCGACGAAATAACTATCAAGTATGTTCATGACTTCCATTTGATAAACGGTCTTTGAAAGAGGCTTGTCTATGACACTGAGAATATGCGACTCTAATGCTTCTACAAAACTAGATGATGTTTGTAGAATTTCACTGGCACATGCTACATGAACTGTCCATCCTGCATCATGTATATTTGGATGATTTGAGCCAATCCATTTACATATACGCTGATCAAGAATGTCAAGGAATTCTTGAGATGTTTTCATTTTTTCTAAGACGTTCTTGATGCTTTCCACATCACGACCGTGGTTAGTATATCCAATCCTTGTAAACGTCCAGAAAAGTTGTTCTGCTATGTATTGATTGAGCGGCCGTTTTCTGATTATAATTTCATGTAAAGTAGCACTACACAATTCTGGTATGGGGGTCTGTGGACATTCAAGGCAATCTAACATTACTAACCTCCAATCAGACAAGAAATTAATCTGGGATACAATTCTAGATGTCCCTTTGCTTCTGTCCATGTGTATCACTAGGTAAACGTGCTTGGCAGTCGACATCTGTTTTGAACTGAACTCATACCTGTAACGTTCAATTACTGATTTTGCAAGCATTATGTGCTTTTCATCGTCAATAGCACTACACTGCAAAAAGAGAATTTCAGCATTGGACTCCAACCAAAATCTCTGCATTCGCAATGACAGCTGCTTTTCGGATTTGAAGGCACCCAGTTTATCGACCTGTGTTTCACTTTCTGTAACGTTTTGAAGTACCTTTGTGTGAATGTTGCTGTTTGTAAATACAACTGTCATCAATCCTGAATAACCTCCGTCGGAAACCCCCTCCAACTGGTATTCCATCAGACCTTTCATTCCGTTATGAACAGGAAGTCTGAAATACTGATCTCTAATTTCTTCTGATTCGTTTTGAATTTCCTCGTCAACAGACTCCCCAAGCCGTAGAACAACCTCCGGTCTGATCACCCATAACAATTCGGCTTTACATTTGGTCACAAAGATGGCCCTATCATGGTGACGTGTTGAAAGGTTTTTAAATCCTTTGTCCAGTTTAAGAATAAGGGAAGCAACCATATCCTCACTATAAATTGGGAACGTGTCTGCGTTGGAGAAATGCTTTCCTTTGATGACGCTCAAACCATGTATCCAGGTTTCTAAAGATTCGATTACACGTGTCTGGTCGTCGGTTATGATATCAGCAAATCTCAAGTAGTGCTTTTCGAATCTGTTTAGAAAAGGTGGATCAGTGAAATCAAGCTTTCTCTCATCAACCAGAACAATACACCTAAATGTGTCAGCAACATGGCAAATTGGATTACTGTATGGTCCAAGGGCAACTCGGCAGTTTTTCTTTTTTCCTATAACTGTGTAATTCTGATTTAACATGTCATATAAACTGCCATAAATATTTTCAAGATCTTTCAGGATGAGAACTAGGCCTTCTTCCATACATAGAATAATCCGACTCAATATCCTGTAGTTGTAGTCATCTGTTAAATCTTCTTCAAACTGACTTCCAAATATCACTTCTTTTTTAACACGTCCAATTCCCTTAAGTTTTTCTTCAACAATACCTAGAATTGATTCACCGGTAGTGATTAACATTAAATGCCTTGCCAATTGATCTTCTATATTGTTTTTGATAAGTTCAACAACAGGAATTTGGACTTCTGTTAAGTTAATCAAATGAATTTGAAAATTGCTTAAAAGCGTTTTTTTTTCCATCGGTAATCCTCCAAAATTTCTTTCAATACCTAACATAATCACACTAGAGCGCTGCTCCTCTGTAAGTTTACTGTTTGCCTCAGATAGTTCTCTTGCTACGAATTTAACGAGCGAGTAGAAATCACGTAATCCATGGAAGTTTTTAAATCTGAGGTTTTTAATATAGCAAAAATATGACTTTGCTATACCTGCCAATTCACCTTTGATGTCGAAAGTGTCAAATGCAAGACTGCCCTTCGTTGAAAACAAAGTTCGAGATCCTAGTTTCATAAATGAATCACTGATAGACAGTCCGGTTTCATAAAGCTCATCTTCGTCCATTTCTGGCCGTGACAAATGTATAGCTCTATTCATTTTGGATGCATCTAATGACCAATTTGAGATACCTACTACTGCAACATTTGGGACACTCTGTCCATCAGGCTCTAATAAATTGTGCAAAACTTTCAGTGGGTTGAATCGTGATATCTCGGCCAATCCTATTTCATCAAGTATTACAACAGATAACACGTCATCTTTGTTATTTGTCTCCTGGTATTTCTCAGCTTTTTCAAAAACTTTAATTATTCCATCAGACGTTGAAGACTCTGAACCTTGAAATGATACACAATACAGTTGTGGAAGAGATTTGAAGAACGCATCCTTAGAATCTTTTCCTCGAAGGTTGCTTCGTATTATCTGCATGGCCAAGGATTTACTACAACCAGGTTTACCTACAACAAAAATAGGCATTTTGTTCAATATGCAGACTAATATCACGAACACATTTTCACGTAAAGCGGTGTTCTTTGCTGTTCCAGGGGGCAGTTCCATTCTATCCAGAAAATTTTTCTGTTCCCCCTTGATGATTTCATGTATGCGATCTTCTGTGAAAGTGTTCATTCCACATTTTTGAAATTCCTTCTCCATGTTACATCTGTATTTTCTTCGCACGTTTTTGTCGAAAAATCTACTGTGGTAACAGTGGGCAAGTGACAGGATTATTGCTCTCACGGGTTTGTTCCCGTCGGTTCGCATGGCAGACGTTTCTGACCTTTTTTTAAGAATATTCAAAAACCATACGGTCAGACTTTTGCATCTCTGCACATCTCGTAAACTGACACTGTATGATGTTTTTTCTTGATCTCGAACAAATATTTGAGACATAGACAACAGATCTGAGAGAAGTTCATGATGTCTTTTGTCACCGGGAAACACATCTTCTACCATTCGTTTGATGTAAATTTCCTCATCTTTTGAACTCAAACTTCCAAAGTCCCAAACGTAGTCGACTAGCATTTCTGGAAGTGGAAGTACTCTATAAACAAGTCTTGATAATTCATCCGTTTTTACTTTTTCTTTAAGTCCTGCTGTTGAAATGGAACTTGTTGATCTTAGCTTATACGGATTACATGCTCCCATAACAATCATATTCGGAGCTAAAGATAACCCTAGACATCTATGATGACATATGACATCACTTATAAGACCTAAATGCTCACAGGTATTGATTTCATCCAAAAATAACCACCTCTCGTCGTCAATCTCATTCAAAGCTTCTGCATTATTCCGCATAACCCTATCAATAATTGCAGCTTCTTCAACTCCAGCATGAATATTCATGACATCGAACGAAACTTCACAAATTCCTGCTAGATATCGAATGAGTGATGTTTTGCCGCACCCTGTTTCTCCCATTATAACAACAGGAATTCTGGCTTTGATGCGTAGCATAATTAGAACCATCTTTAACAGGTTATCAGGCGTCAGCGCATAACCACTTGTCAGTTCTTGCAATTTCTCTTGTGGAAGTGGCGTGGGGTTTGTTCTTGCAATTTTTTGCAGAATTGTTTGAAGTTGTGTTTGATCCATTGATTTAAAGTCTTGCAATTCCTTTTTCATCTGGCCTTCAAAAAGAGTTCTGATATGATCTGGTACTTGAGTTCTGTCCCTGTACATTGGTGATATTGTCTGAATATTTTGGTTGTGGAATACGTAGATGAGATGATTGCTTTCTTCCCATTGTATCATTCCTTCAAGTCGCTGTGTTGCACTAGATGCTAGATCCGCATTGTTACATTCGTTAGATTCCTGAAGATCCCCCGATGTAACAGTTGCTGCCTGTGTTGATCGACATGCATTTACAGACCGCGAACAAAATTCTTGCGAAACGTCAATGAGAGCTTTTGTTAATGTGGTTCTCACTGTCGGTACTGTTTTGTGTCCAATCATGTCTATTATACGCGATGTTCTGAAAAATGCACTACATGACATCTTCTTTAGTTGATCTGCCAAAACATTTAGGAAAATGTTTATTATTGAAAATGACAGATCAGTTGTTGTATTAATATATTTTTTCAATAACATTTTGCATGTTTTTGTTGAAAGTGGAGTTACTGCATTCTTGCCACTGAAGGACACATCTTTTTTGTCCAAATCACCATTTTCTAGACAATGCAGAAATTGGCAAACAACTTGTACAGGACTTTGTATCTCATTACTTACAACGAAGTCATTGTAGTTATTCCATTGCAGATGTTCCCGTCTAAAAGAAACCGCTGTCTGTAAGGAATTTCGCAGGGAATCGTTTATTGTGTTGGCGATTTCAATGGAAATATGTGAAGTTGGTAAGCTTACAGATACTGTTCCCGCAGTGACATGCCTCAAAACAATCAATTCAAACAAAAAAGTGTCAAGTTCGACGTGATTGTCGACATTGCCAATGTCTAGATGCAACACGTGATATTTATTTATGTTCATATCACGAAGTCTGTCAATAAGAGTACGCTTACAAACAGCTCCACTGATATGTAAACTAACCACTTGCCGTTCTATAGTTTGTGCCATTTTATGAATAACATTCGTTTTTCCTAGTCCGGCCATTTCCGATGTATATGTGCACACATGGGGACATTCCTTTGATAAAATTTCACTGACGCTTTGGTCCGATGATGGTCGCACCGTCATCACATAGTCACTAAGCTCATCAATGAAGGGGTGGTTTTTTGAACCCCTACAAACAACAGCCAGCAAAAAGTTTTTTTCCCATTTCAAATGTCTGAGAGCCTCGACAACTTGGAATTGAATTTCATTTGGTAGCATCTCTACATTTGCAATGCAAAACAAAGTTTCAATCCCATAAAAGAAACGTGCACCTAAGCAGCGGCTAAAAAATATCTTAATTTCGTTCCATTTTGTCTCTTTTGAACAAATTAAGACCTGGTTTGCTTCTGGGAGTCTATGTGTAGTGTTAGCAAACAGTGCCAATATGGTCCGAACAACCAATAAGCTTGATTCGTCTAAATGTGCCACAAGAAGCTTACTGTTTTGGACGACGTCGGTGATTCTCATCATTTCATCTGGATCCTTTGTAATCACACGTCGGTACAACTCATGACCTGCAAATGAGCGATGCACTGACTGGCCCATACAATGTAGCATTTGGGTATCGTCCCAACAATTCTGCACGTTTTCTTTTTCTTGGAAATATTCTTCTCTTAAGTGACATATTTGCAGTTCAGGGTGAATATATTTCAGTAACGTGTCCACTGCCTCCATTTCAAGGCCCTTTTCTAAATAGTTATATAAGGTATGAATTTGTGTCCCTTGTACAAAATTCATTAAAAAATGAGATTTCCGTTCTGACTGAAGATGTTTGAGCCAGTTTGTTAGTTGATAGTCAAGATCCTCTTTCAACTCAGTCAGTCCAGATGGCTCTTCTACTTTAGTAAATCTAGCATACTTTATATTGCCTGAATTTTGAAGATTGTATGCAATATCCGCTATTTCGAGACATACATCAACATATCCTACGAATTTTTCCATGCTATCACTTCTTAAATGCTGGCCTAATTCCTTTCGCTCAGTATTCATCAGAAGAAGAGCGCGACTTCTTAAATCGAGCAGTGATGTTTTTGTTCGATACTCTTTTGATTTATTTGCTTGTTTGTAACTTGCTTTAAAGTCACACATATCATCTTCTTTGTCAAGAGAGAAATGAAATCGTCCTCTTGTGACGATGCTTTCTATGGTTTCCTTAGTTTGCCCACCTCTGTTTGCTACATTGTTGTACAACGACTTCAGATTGTGGAGATTATCCATACATTCCTCAATCTTTGCTGGTAAACTTCTTGCAGTTGAGCAATGAGTCACTGTTTGCTTTTGTACAGTTTGGAAAAGTTTTCTTCCTTTTCTTTCGAAAGCAGGCATAAGCAAAGGGTGTAAAAACCGTTTTACCTCTATAAGTCCTGAAACTGTTGATTCCCTTACATGCTGTTCAGATATGTCTTCGACAGCATCAATCAGATTTCTAATATCCTCGTCCACTATAGTTTGTAAAAATTCCAATAACGAAGAACTCTTACCAAGTGAGCTCAAAATATTGATTGTATCCTTCGATAACCCTGTCGCAATATCAAATATAGTCTGAAGACTTAACCCAATGTCTGAAAAAGTGTAATCAGAACTATCGCCGTTTAACAAACTTTCGTATGATTGAACAGCTTCAAAAAATGTCTTGTCATCTTTAAGATCAATTTCAAACGCTTGCAGAGATGATTTCATTGCTTCAACAGTGTCTCCAATTTCTTCAATTTTGTGTATTTGACTAAGTGTACATTTTGTGCTTTCCTGGACATGTACTTGTAGGCATTGTTCAGCAATTTTAATTTCATCTAGGATATCTGCCTTGTTGAACATTGCAATGACGTATGTCATACATAGTGATGGATCTTCTTGAATATCATTCCAAGCCTTTTTGTAACAATTAACTCCAACTTTAAGCAACATATTAAGAAACATAACAGTGTCACCTTTATTTCCAGATGATTTACATTTTGCTGATTCAGAGTTTTCCTCATTTTTTGGTACCTCTCTAAAGAGGTTAGAAAGCGCATACAAAGGCGAATCTTCAATATCCGGGTCTTCTGATTCCCTTTTGTTGGTCCATTGTACGAATTCCTCACATACCGCAGCAGTGCACATATTCCAAAACACTTTTGAAGATACTCTTGATTCTAAAAATGAGCAAGTTCCTGGTAAATCGACTGCACCTGCCCATAGACCTTCGTTTGACATAACTTGCTTTGCTTTCAGTTCTCCTCTAGTTAAACTAGTTTTCACGTTTCTCACCTCGTGCAATAATATGGAAAAACCCTCAGGTAGCACGAATCCATCTGGCAAACAGTCATTGTTTATTCCTCTTTTGACTTCTGACATAACGTCATATACGCATTTTACTTTATCCATTTCTTCTTTAAATCCCAATTCTGCATCATTCCACATTTTGTTAATCTGCCATTTCGAACACCCTCCGTAGGAAATAAGATTTTTTGCCTGCTCAGAATGCTTTGACAAACTTTGAACAAAGCTGTAAGTAATTTCATGTTGTTTGAATAGTTCAACTATTCCTGCTAAACACAAACTTGCTTTAGAATAATGTTTATTGCCTCTTACAATATGCATTTTGGCTCCATTTCCTTCGAAAATCATTGTCCAAAGAGAAATATTTTGCATAAGACATTGAAACATTTCAATTATACTCGCATCTGGTAAGTTGCAGTAAACATCCAATATCGTGTTGACAATATCAGCAGTGAATCTTAAATAAAAAAGCAGATCAATTGAATGTTAAACAATTTAAGTTAATAACCATAACAATGTTTACTGAAAAATAATTGATGTGATTAAAACGTAAATTTTTTCACACATCATTTTATAACTATTCCTATGTTACGAAAGTCAACAACTTGCATTATTTGTAGATATGTTATGCATACAACCATTAATCAAACAGAGCATTGTGGTTGTTCATTCAAGGTACGATACATTGGACGATCGTAAGGTTGCATAGGCCGCGCGCTTGAAGTAAGTAAACGTTGAAGAAGTTCACGTAAATTTCAAGTTCATATTTCATCATTTTCAACATATAAAGTTCAGTTCAGTTCTTGTATTCACACTTTAATACACGTCAATGACACCGTAGTTTTTTGTTTTTAATTCATCTAGTACCCATATACCGTTATATACTCTTTTGTAACATTGGATTACAAATGATAAATGAAATTGTACATATATTCTAATAGTCAAGTCACTTTTAAGGAAGAGATATTATGTGTATTTAAATAATACAGTGTATGTACACAAAATATAAAAAAGAAATAGCTGGCTATAATATGCATAATGTCGAATAATGCCATGTTTAAGACGCAATTGTCATAACTCAAATATCAATTATCAGGTTTGGCCAGTTCATATACTTTTTTTCTGAAATAACTGTATATGTTTGGCGAAGAGACAACGATTTTGCTGATGTTGTGTGAAACCAACGACAACTACTGCAAATTTGACAATTCAGGGGCTACAACCCATGCAAAAATACTCCTGTTAAACAATAAAAACCCTGTATAGAATATTATGTAAGTTTAATGAATAAGCGCCTAAAATGCAGGTGCTAGAGTGTATACAACAAAAATGGTTCTAACAGGTACCTAGATAGAGTAATGGACAGATAATTTTAATAATGAAATATAATGTTTATTAAGGAATGCGGACAGGCAGCCAAGAAGAAAAAGGAGAGTAACGTCACACAATATGCACACCTTGCGATCCGCATTTTCTTTCCCTAGCTTTTCTCTCAACACTTGGTAGTGTATATTAATGAAGAAAATCAGCAAATAATGTTAATTCATCTATAATATTATCGGTAAACTGATATATTACATTTTTGAATGTTTTTTTATTTTGACACGAAACCTTTGTGCAATTAAGTCACAGACATTCGTAAGTTGTATTTAATTGTATATCTCTTACTATTCTACGATTTTATCATTCTCGTATACAGTGGATATTATTTTGATCAATATTCTTTTTTTTCTGGAAATTATATTAATAAATAATGACGCAGGCCCTAAAATTGAATTTTTTTTTCAATTTAGAAATATAGGACGGATGTTACAATAAGGGTCAGACATGACATATTTTTACATGTATGTTACCATTGTCATTGACTCCTATTTAACTGATAATTTGCCAAGGTATGCTGTCATAAAAGTAAAGCATGCGCACATAATTGGCACTCCCACGTGAGGTTGTGGGGGGAGGGGGTTAGTAAGCTTATAAAGAAGTCAGTAGCAAATATTTTTTTTAATATACATTGTATGACCAAAGTAGATTACACGGGTGTTTATAAATAATAATGATTTTATGAATTCAAACAATTTATAAGCACTTATGTTCAATATACTTTTATCAAAACTGATATAAAATAGACTGTTATGAATGTTTTTCAAGAATTTTCTAATTTAAGAAAAGCAATTAAGATAAGGATTAAATTACATGTATATCGGATCTATTTGGTTTTAAAATATATATCGATGAATTTGTTGATTCTCTTATATCGACTCCGGCGTAATGATAAGTTGTAATGGTAACACAAGTTGTAATGAAAGTTATGATCTTATCATAGGAAATAAAATAAGTAATTTATTAACGTGATTAAAATCAATTTTGAATTAATATTGATTATTATATTAAAAAAAACAACAACTAAAATCGTCCGAAAAATACGTACTGCCAGGGGGAGCGGGGGGTGGGGGCGCTTTTAACGAAAATCGCTGTACTATATTAAATAAAACAAAGCTTAAACAAAAACTGCGACTTCATCGACCAGTTGTACAAGTTTTTGATAAATTACGCCAGATGTAAAAAAAATCCGACAGGAACGCCGCGAATTACCTTAAATTCGAATTTGTTGGGGAAAAAAAACTAACGTGAATACCTACTCTTTTTATTCGGTTATAGTATAATAAGAATGACTGGTGATAGGATAAATGCACATTCACCGTTATAGATTTGAGTCGGTCAGCTTGAACAATACTATTTATTTTGTGTAGGAGTAGTTTTCATCACGTTATTTGAATTATAAATACATGTAGTGTACATTCATAGATGAATCCGGTCAAACCACTTTCCGGTATCAACTATTGTGTTTCGTGCACAGGTTTAATAACTGGATCGTTACCTTCGTGATCTAACTCTGATTCACATATTTATACCGTTTGGTAACTTTTCCTTAATAAAGACATTTAACAAAATTGTTTTTGTTACCATTTTGTTAACAACGCTGTGATCCTCGTAATGACTCCGAGTATACGAGTTATAAACAGAATCGCTACGACTTTTATTCTTAAATAAATATTCGTTACTATAAAGTTATTCACTCCCCCCATAAAAATAGTCAGTATTCCAATTCATATGGACATTTTAAGCTATGATATTTCACTTTGAATAAATGCAAGTTATAACAAGAAAATATCGGTGGAACCGATGGATGCTCCCCAAAGTGAATGGTTGACTCTGTTCCATATGGTAATGATATTGAACGGGGGAAGTAACTGTGAGTGTTCTAAAGAGAAGTCAATACATTATTTGTTATTTCGTGATATAATACATTGTACAACATACTTTGAAATAGGTCATTATGATGCATCCTAGCAAGTTTCATAAAATTGCAACATTGGGTTGTAGAGAAATAGCGCGGACAAGAATTTGGTCAAAGACAAAATCAAAGGGCCATAACTCCGTGAAAAAACATCAAACCGGAACACAAATACATTATGTGCATCTGCACTTGGTAATGATGCATCGTAGCAATTTCATAAAATTCCAACTTGAGGTTGTAGAGAAATAGAGCGGACAAGAATTTGGTCACAGACATAATTAAAGGGCCATAACTCCATGAAAAATCATTGAACCGGAACACAAAGACAATATGCGCATCTGCACTTGATAATGATGCATCCTAGCAAGTTCCATAAAATTTCAACCAGAGGTTGTAGAGAAATAGCTCGGACATGAACTTGGGGACGCACGGACGCACGCACGTACGAAGCGGCAACTATATGCTGGCCCTCTTTGGGAGAGCATAAAAAATGAAAATTAAAATATGGAGGACAACAATGGTCCCGATTTGCTCATTTGATTTTAAAACATAACTTTATGGTCCTGGGGCAGCCATTCTGATTATTATCTATTTTATCAGCAGTCACCACTATCTCACTCTTAGTCTATTTTAGTAACGATACACATATTGGAATTTTGATGAAGAAACAGTTTTACGAATACGTTTAGCAGTTTTAGTATAGTTGTAGTTTTTATACATTTCCCTATATCATTCTATGCAAACCCCGAACTTTCTATAATAGCTATTTTGATTTTCTTTTACGAAGACAGACCGACAGACATACATACCGACCGACCGACCGAGACTGACTGAATGACTGACTGATTAACAAGCAAAGTCAAGGAATTTATGTCCTCCGCTTTGTAATTAAAAGAAAGAGGTTCTGTAAAAGTAGGCCACAGCGCCAGCAAAGTATCATATATCCAAATTTTGAACTTTGTAAATGTAACGGTTGCAGAACAGATAGCTACACAACTGTTGATTAAAATCTCTAAGTTGCTCCATTTCGATTTCGAGTAATTCTACAATTAGAAATTTTTGATTCTGCCATTCAAAAGCTATTGTACGGAAACCAAAAACAACCCTAATTTTTCATAAATTAAAGAGGCACAGCTCTACAACAACAAAATTCATAACCTCTAAATTCGAGCCTGTGTTTTGTCATTGTAAAACATTGTATAAACATTTCAACAGATTTGATTAAGGCATTTTAAGGTATTGCATGCAAACCCTAAAACGTATGATTTTTCACGAATTAAATGGGCATAACTATAGAACGACAAATGCCTCAAACCTTACAATCGAACTTAGTCTGTGTTTTGTCATTATTAACATTGTATTAAAATTTCAAAAGATTTGATTCGGACAAGTTATATCATGGAAGCCTTAAAGCGTGTGATAGACGGACGAAAATGATATTTTTCACATATTAAAGGGCCACAACTCTACTGCGTCAAAAATCACAACCCCAAAGGTCGAACCAAGCATGTGTTTTGTCATTAAAAACAAGTTATTGCACGGAAACCAAAGTGTGATGAATTTTCACAAATTAAAGGGGCACAACTCTAAAATGCCACAAGTCACAACCCCAAAAATTGAACCTCGAATGTCGAACTATTGCAAGGAAACCAAAGTGTGATGGAAAAACAGACGGACAGATCTAAATAATTGTCTCCCGTTTTTTCGCTAACAGTGGGACAAACATGGACTTTACAATTAATCTAAAATGAATAATAGTAAGATTCAGAGACAATATAACACTTCGTAAAGAATGTGTGAACATATGGGACAAGGCGAAATATGACAAAAGAGTCATAAATTACCCATAAGCTTTATGGGAAAAGCGATATGCAACAAACCGTCTCCTCTTCAATTACAAGTGATTTAAGCTTTAATTTCAGAGTGGAAGGTTTGTTGTTTTAATTTTTGTAAAAAGTATTAATACCATGGAGCGGTGCCATAAGTTACCAAAAAGTCAGAATTGTTACAAACTGTTTATAGGACATTGTGCCTTTACTGTATACAAAAGTTTTAGATAAAACATTTTTGAAAATGTTATCGTCTGACGGACGACATATAACTAGAGATCAGACGAGTTGACGATTGATCATTTTGGTTCAGGTAGGCAAAAGTGTAATTTATATTACGCCATATTTCATGTTCAATTTAGCATATTTCAACCGGTGAAATATCAGACATATATCGTATAGTACTAAGCAGCTGGTACTAAGAACAATTGAACTGAAACAAAAAAACTTTCTCTATGAAGGGTAAACGCTCCTGAAATGCATCGAAATTGGATTAAATTCAAGAGATTCACTGATTCATTACAGCTAAATGAACCATCTTTATTAACAAAAGATAACCATTTACTATATTTAATTTACTCTATGCAGTAACTATAGGACCAATTTCGCAGTAATTGAAATAATATAGGTCAAAGAGAAGATAGCAATGCTTGAAAATCTTATAATGGACAAAGAATTGTCAATCGTATTGCATAACTGATGGCAATACATAATTCTAAAACGGCATCACATGTTAATTTTTCTTCCAAAATATCAAATTCCTATCATTCGACTTGTCTCAGAGAAGAGATTTTTTTAAGTTTCTCCGATACGAGTATTAGTCCATGAAAAAAATGACAGAGCCCTGGCAATCTTGTTTAATGCTCAGACAAAAGAGCAATATTTTGATAGATAGTTAAAAGAAATACAATCTAAAAATATCAATGAAACGTGTTAAATGTTTCAGATTAAATTTCTAAAAACAAAAACTTGGAGGTGTTAGGTTACCATTGTGGATGACTGGTCTTGCAAAAGACAACACAAGTTAACAAGAGGTTGCCACTAACGTGGTCATATCCCCCGCCACCTCGTTAACCCTTAGAGACATTTCCTGAAAAGTGGATTTAAATTATGCAAAATGAAAAAGTCGCCGGGCACAGAAATCACATGTAAATGCCGCAAAATGAAATACGTAGCCGATTGTAATATGACACATTGTCTTGTTCCAGTGAGCACTGGTATGATGTTCTAAATCGAACCATAAATATGTAAGTTATAACTTCAAAACAAAAGAAAAACTACCTTTGACGAACAGACCCAACTCATGCGCATGACACATCGTCTGGGGCTGGTTAGCATTCGTGCCAATTTATTTAAATATCCAATCACAACTAAAGAAGATACGGTCCGGACAGCAGTGGACGGACGGACGAACGGAGCTGTGACTATTAGCTTTGAAGAACAGACCCAAGTCATTTGCATGACACATCATCTTGTCCTAGTTAACATTTGTGCCGAGTTATTTAAAAATCCAATAACAACTAAAGAAGAAAAGGTCCGGAGAGCAGCGGACGGACGAACGGAGCTATGACCTGGACCTTTGACGAACAGACCCAAGTCAGTCGCGTGACACATCGTCTTGTCCTAGTGAACATTTGTGCCAAGTTATTAAAAATTCCAATCACAACTGAAGAAGATACGATCCGGACAAAAGGAAAAACAGTGTTTACATTGGATTTCCAAACACTTGACCTTGAGCTATGACCTTGACCTTTGACGGACAGACCCAAGTCATTCGCATGACACATCGTCTTGTCCTAGTGAACATATGTGCCAAGTTATTTAAAATTTCATTCACAACTGAAGAAGATACGGTCCGGACAACAGGAAAACAGTGTTTACATTGGATTTCCAAACACTTGACCTTGAGCTATGACCTTGACCTTTGACGAACATACATAAGTCATTCGCATGACACATCGTCTTGTCCTAGTGAACATTTGTGCCAAGTTATTTAAAATTCCAATCACAACTGGAGGAGATACGGTGCGGAGAGCAGGGGACGCACGCACGGATGCACGGACGAAGCCCATTTCTATATCTCCCACTCCGCTCTACGAGCGGTGACGGGGGATAAAAAGAAAACATATAAGGTACAATGCGGCGAAGAGTGCTGAAGATTTCCCTGTATAACCATATTAAACAAGAGCATGTTGGACATGGCCAATCCCCACGCCGAAGCAAATGCTTGTACTGTCCACATCCTGCCAATGTACTCAATCATTGTATGCAGTTTCAAAGCAGTCACTTAGAAACTTTTCAAGGTATGCACCAAACAAGGGAAAATAACAAAGGGATGATTCTGCGAAGACAGAAGAAAGAGTAATGCTTCCGGCACACTGCAAGTGTCCTCTATCATTGTGTGAACTATCTCTTGAACACTTTTTAGTAATGTTCAGGACTAGCATAATAACATACTAGTATAATAACCAAAGGGAATAATTATGTAAAGACAAAACAAAGAGTTATGGTTCTTGCACACTACTTCCTCTCAATGTCGTCTAGAATTGTGTGAAATATTAACTAAATCCATTGAACACATTTTGAGTTATGTTCCGGACTAGGATAATAAAATATAATAATGGGAGATAATTGAAAATGGGCAAGGCAGAGCTATATCTCTTGAATAGTTCTTGAGTAATCTTTATGACAACTATACTAAAAGTGATAAATGGGGATAATTGAAAAATGAGGCAAGGTAGAGTTATTGGTCTCAGACAGTGTACTGCCCCTTAATGTCCCCTGTCTTTGTATGCAATTTGAATAAATTCCAGTCAGCACTTTTAAAGTAATGGCCAGGACAAGTAAATTTAATAAAAGGAGATAATTAAAAAAAAAAAGGAAGGTAGAGTTATGGTTCTTTACTACACTTCCTCTCATTGTCCTCAGTCAACAAAATCCTTGTATAGTTTTGGATTTATGCTCCGGACAAAAATGTAAATTAATAAAAGGAGATAATTAAAAAAAGTAAGCAAGGTAGAGTTATGGCTCTAATACACTGCACTTCCTCTCAATGCCGTCTGTCATGGTATGAAGATTCAACAAAATTGCTTGAATAGTTTCGTAGTTATGCTCCGGACAAAAGTGTTACAGACGGACGGACGGACGCACGCACGCATGGACGGACAGACGGATGGACAGACGGAGACCACAACTACATGTATATACTCCATTACCAAAATTAGCCAAACCCTGGCGGCAAATGTGTTTGACGCTCGGACACAAAATACATAATTTTGGTAGGTCATCCAGGTAACATTAACAACAAATCAATGAAAAGTGGTCACAAGTTTCAGAAAATAAAAAAAAAATGAACAGTGACTTTGCGACCATCTTGGTAACTAACACGAAACACACGCACACAAATCTGAAAGAAGACCAGCAAAGATATATAGTGTGGCCAAGTCCGATCAATATGGAGTCATTGATTTCATAGAACATTATTTTCAGTTCTATCGCAACGGTGTCTATTAGAGACAGTATTCTGAGCACTGCCACACTGCCGCAGACACATGGTATGGTACCCTACCCAGTCACCGCGCCGAACTGACATTGACCTTATCTATCCTCTAAATGCTGAGCGCCAAGCGAGGAAGCTTCAAGTACCATTTTCAAGGCTTGGTATGACCCGTATAGGGATCGAACCAATGACCTTCCGCATGAAAAGCGGACTCTCTACTACTAGACCACCGCAGCAATATTTTCTCAATATAAACTTGTTTAAAAACTGGTACTGTTGTACGCCTGGGGAAAACAAATTACAACTACACTATTTAAATTCAATTTGACTTATTTGTAAACTTACCTCGTATAGACTTTAAGTTGATTCCTGTCTTTAACAATGGTACGGAGTACGTCGGCGGGTTTTTGCCCTGGATTTTTTTTCTTGATAAGTTCTAGCACAAGCTTTTGGAATACAATCCCAGCATATATTTTCTTTACAGCGAGAATTTCTATAACGTCAGACTTTCGCAAAACAGTTTCAAGTTTACATGTTTTTAACTCTGTAAATGTCATATCTTCCAATGCCTTTTGAAGACCTTCTCTATTTCGAACTGTGGGAATGCACAATAGGTCGCTTAGACAATTCATCATGTAAACGATTTCGTCTTCACCCATTCTACTTCTTGTTTTAAGGTGAGTACCAAATGCCTTTTCATACCATGTTTGGAAGACAATATTGTCCAGTGTTTCAGTAGCCTCTCGAAACTTGTGTGTGTTAACTATATGGATGAAACTGGCATGTACTTCTGGGTTCTGTGAATCTGCTAAAGTTTCTAGTAGTTCTTTTTGCGATTTAGCTGTGCCAAATAGCCGGTATTTGGTGCAGGATTCTTTCACAATATCACCGATGCGAGGCACACCTGACGATTTTACTTTTCTCAACATATCAAAAAGTTCTTTTTCGAATTTATTTTGAAAAGACTTCGGAACAGGCGTTGTATTTTCTTCTACGAGTACCCAACTTTTAAGAAGCTGCGAGAAATCATTTCCTTTCCGTGCAATATTGATAACATATTGTATTTTTGTAGCAATACTACCATATAATGTCGTCTGCAATGCCTGCTCATCTGAAGTTAGAGTTTTATAATCGTCTATCCGTAAAAAACGAAATACATTTAGCGCTACTCTAAGAGGAATACGTCTCATTATCAGTTCTATCAATAGTTTTGCAGCTGAGTGTTGAAGCTCAGAAGGGGCACGTGTTAATAACTGTCTGTACACTTTTCTACATAGTTCAACAGCCTCTTCGACCACGCCATCTTCATCAGATGTAATATCGTCATTGTTCCTATTTATTCTTTCTAACAACATTTCTTCTCCATAAAACGGATAGCATTTGTTTAAATACATCAATTTGCTTACCGACTTTCCTTTACATATTACTTTGCAAAGGCTTAAACATACAGGTGGCATATATCGCAAACAAGATTGTGGAAGGTCCGCAAGTTTAAATTGTCTCAATCCACTAAGAATATGGTGAGCCATTCTGCCATCAAATAAATTGAACTGATGTAGTATATCCTTATTTTCAAAACAGTTCCCGAGTGCCACTGCAAATAACATTCTGCATTTATCGATTGGTCTTATTTTGGCTGATATACTTCTGACTAACATCTTGGCACTGTCTAGGGGCAGGACTGTCGAACAAATTTGTTCAATTTGCATACACAAATCAGACATTTCCAGGCTATCTGAACAATGATTTATTACATCTAGTAAATGATGCAACGTACTATCGTACTTACCACTTTCCCACTCATCTCTATGGAATTGTTGATTTTTAACCATATACGTGTGACTCTTTATAATACATTCCCTTTCGATTAGTCCAAATGCATAATATTTGAACTTAGCCTCGTATGCATATTTCAGGTTATCAGCATGATCACTTGGTAAGTATATGGTGACTTCATACAAGTTTTCATGATGACATTTTAAGTTTTTGTTAAGTACACTGGCTGCCTCACTCACAATCTTGACATATTCTACTGTTCTTCCTTTGATATTAGGAACAAATACCATGAACGTTTTCTTTATAACCTGTGAATATATACAGATACACTAATATAGCACATTTGCTTTATGTACTGATAGCGATACATGTATGTAGAAAAGTACCACTATTTACAATATATTAAACAATGGTTCTCGCAATCGAGCTTAAACTATTGAAAGTGGTAAGTGAGATATGAGCATGTCTAAAAGCACTGATGCTAGACTAGTAGATTATTTCCCTTTTTAAAAATTGTTAGCTAAATGCGGGTGCTAGAGCGTACCCAGAGTTGAATACTGATTTTGTTAATGATTTATGGTCTAATATTTATTATTTCTTTAGCCCAGTTCAAATTGTTTGAGATAGTAACTTAAGATGCTAATTGTCAACAGAAAATAACCCAATTCTTTACGTAACTAAGTTATTGATAATCCGATATGGCCAGACCAAGGACCCGTCCAAGATGTAAAAGTTATATTCAACTTATATTTCATTTTCGTGAGGACGAATAACAGATTCAATAGCATATTTTTACAGTTCAAGAGTCTTAATTATTTGTTTTAACCAGTTCAATGACCAAACTAGTGTAGTTATATAACCAATAAATTTTACTAATGCAAGATTGACAATGTCAAATAACGTAATTCTGACGATTCAGTTACCACAACTCAGTCATTGATTATCCAATTTTGCCAATTCAAACTTGTGTCCAAGATGATTTGTTTATATAACCCTGTTTGAGTCTTGAGACAGTTAAATGAAAATTACACGTTGTAGAGTGCACCCAAGGTCAAACAGCTAATTTTTCACGATTCAAGAGTAGAAGCTCCGATATTATTTATGATTTGATCAGTTTAGAACTTGATAGATTAATGAAGAATGCAGGCGGTAGAGTGCACAAAATGTCAAATAGCGCAAATTGTACAATTCAATGGCCATAATCCTGGCATTAATAATAAGATTTAGCCATTTAAAAAGCTTGTCAGAGATATTATATTTAGAGCAATACTGTGTAGTTTCTATCACGTTCCTATGAAAAATACAGTTACTAAATTGCACACAATTTACGGACGGACGGATGGGCAACAAATACGGGGCTAATAGATTTAACAAATTGACCCGAGTGAATTGCAAATCTTAATTTCATAATCACGGGCAAACACTGAATTATCCATACTGGCATAGTTAACCTCAGAGAGTTGTACAAATCTGATATAACTATATTTGCTGATCATTCTCAATTAAAAAAATCTAAAATTAGTTTTTTTCATTGCTTATTGTTTTTAGTAACGGTGGTCATCTTGAATTTATGACTGAAAAATATTTTGCCAATGTGACCGCTCCGTGATTTACACATCTCTGTGTCAGCATTCCTATGTAATATTTGAAAATGTGGCCATACACTGCGGAGTTGCTTGTACATGCATTAGGTAGGATGAGAACACAGTTTTAAACTGATCAGCCTAATCCCTTTTTTAAATTTGAACAGTGAGTGTGCCAAATAAAGCAACTTTTGTTGATTCATGATCAAATGCTCAATTTAGACAATAATTATCAAATATGGATATTCGAGAAAGTATGTATCATATGTTTGACCTCGAACAGAGATATTCACATATGAGCATTTAAATGAAGAATTTGAAACAGAGATGTAAAATTGAGGAAATTAAAGAAATAATATATTTTGAAAAGTGCATATTTTTTATTTTTGCTGAATATCTAAGTATCGGATAAAGATATAGTGTTGCGAGCCGGCTACTTTTCAGATGTTTGAAGATCGAAGTATTGATTTAATTAAATCACTTGTTTAAATAGAAACTAAGGTGGACTCCGTTTTAAATATTATTTTGAATCTTTACTAAGAAAATGTGCGGCTTCTTTGAATTCAGTTTACACTATTTATACAGAAAGTTATCCCACAAATAAATTGATTTCGGAATAAAAAAACTGTAGGGACAGCAAGTACCGGGAACTTGCAAATGATCCCACTGTTCAAACATGTACAGTACCATCACCTTTAAAACAGGTGATTATTATAGAGTATTACTATAAATTTATAAATTAAAAGAACCCATATTAAACTACAATGTCAAGGGTGGGAACCTACGTCACGCGCACCTGCTAAATACAGTGCCAATCAGGTTAAGTGATTTTTTATTTCGATTGTAGTTTCATGTGTAGATTTTATAGTTGCAACTAACGTGGTCATATCCCCCGCCACCTTGTTAACCCTTAGAGACATTTCCAGAGAAGTGGATTTAAATTAGGCAAAATGAAAAAGTCGCCGAGCACAGAAATCACATGTAAATGCCGCAAACTGAAATACGTAGCCGACTGTTATATGACACATTGTCTTGTCCAAGTGAGCACTGGTGTGATGTTCTAAATATCTAAATCAAACCATAAATATGTAAGTTATAACCCCAAAACAAAAGAAAAACTGTTATAACCCCAAAACAAAAGAAAAACTATCTTTGACGAACAGACCCAACTCATTCGCATGAAATATCGTCTTGGGCTGGTTAGCATTTCGGCTAATTTATTTAAAAATCAAATCACAGCTAAAGAAGATACGGTCCGAACTGCAGTGGACGGACGGACGAAGCTGTGACCTTGACCTTTGACGAACAGACTCAAATCATTCGCATGGCACATCGTCTTGTCCTAGTAAATGTTTGTGCCAAATTATTTAAAAATCCAATCACGGACGGACGGACGGAGCTGTGACCTTGACCTTAAACACACAGACCCAAGTCGTTCGCACGACACATCGTCTTGTCCTAGTGAACATCTGTGCCAAGTTATTTAAAAATGCAATCACAACTAAAGAAGATACGGTCCGGACAGGACAAAACACAATGTATGCATTTGATTTTCAAACACTTGACCTTGATCTATGATCTGACCTTTGACAAACAGACCCAAGTCATTCGCATGACACATCGTCTTGTCCTAGGGAACATTTGTGCCAAGTTATTCAAAATTCCAATCATACCTAAGAAGATACTGTCCGGACAAGAGGAAACACAGTGTATACATTGGATTCCAAACACTTGACCTTGAGCTATGACCTTGACCTTTGACGAACAGACCCAAGTCATTCGCATGACACATCGTCTTGTCCTAGGGAACATATGTGCCAAGTTTTTTAAAATTCCAATCCCAACTAAAGAAGATACGGTCCGGACAAGAGGAAACACAGTTTATACATTGGATTTCCAAATACTTGACCTTGAGCTATGACCTTGATCTTTGACGAACAGACCCAAGTCATTCGCATGACACATCGTATTGTCCAAGTGAACATTTTTGCAAAGTCATTTTAAATTCCAATCACAACTGAAGGAGATATGGTGCGGACAGCAGGGGACACACGCATGGACGGACGCAACCTATTTCTATAAAAGTTCAAGATTCCCTCAAAACAGTTGCGTTATATAGACGTACATGTCGCAATATGCGTAAACAAACAGGTTTAACAAAATAAATATCACTGTTTCTCCCGTTATCAAAGCACAACACGAGAGGTGGAGTAAAAATGTATAATCCTGTCAGACTTTAACAAATTCGATACCATTTACGTAGTAAGCTCAAGGCCTTGTACCTGCACTTCAGACTTTAATCTGCTAAAACACTCTAGCTAGCAATATTTGTAAGCCTAACAGGGCAATAATTCGGCCCAAATGCAATCAAGAGTTATGCGTCTTGTATCTATGAGTTTCAAAGATAATGCTGAACACACGTGTGAAGTTTCATTTATGTTCAATGATAGGTTGATGAAACACATACCAACTCAAAAACTTTTACCTGCTGAAAAGCTCTAATCAGTCTAAAAGGGAAATAATTCTGTCAAAGGGCAATCTAGAGTTATGGTTCTTGTCTCTATTAGTTTCCTATATAATGTTGAACACACGTGAAATTTCATTCATATCCAAGGATAGGTTGATAAAATAAGTACCTGTTAAAAAAAAATTTAACCTGCTCAAAAACTTTAACCAAATTTTCTAATTCCAAAAGAGTAATAATTCTGCCAAAATGCAACCAAAAGTTAATGTTCTTAGCTCTGTGCGTTCCATTGATGATGCTTAGCAAACGTGAAGTTTTCATATTTGTATTTTATGCAATATTCGTGAAGGGTTTCGTATTTGTTAGAGGAAAGTCAGACAGGATTATTTTTATTTACATCAACTCTCGTGTTATGAATTGATAACGGGGGATATTTGTTCTACCGCCAACCCGTTTGTTTACGCATGTTGCAGTATCTACATGTATGTAGTATAGTCTGTGTAATAGTTTGATTAACAGTCCATCGGATTGTCACATTTTATTTATGCGACTTTAGTTTATCAATTAAAGGTTCGTAAGATATAGGCTATGACGTCTTGCATCATTTTCTAAGACTATTTTATAAATTTACCATCGTGTTTCCTTGTTCTTGGCCACCAGTGTTTGAGTTGCTGTTGTTTTGTGAATAGGAAGTCCCAGGACCAAAAACCATCGCGTTTCCTTCTCGCTGTCCGCCCCTGTTTGTACTCATAACATTTTGGGAATGCGAAGTACCAGGACCAGAAACCTTCAATATAATAAATAGATATTCCAGTTACAAGTCTTATGCCAAGGTATGTTGAACAAAATAAAACGTAGATTAGCACATAAAACAACAAACTGTTCAACTAACACCAAATTCCGTCATGTACACCAAATCTCCTCCAATACCTATTCAATTTTGAAGAGGTATGAACAACGCTCAAATGCTTAAAGTGTTTCATATAATGTCGATTATAACCTTTACGGACAAAGCATACCAACATGTGAAAGGTATATAAATAACAATGTAACACGGTTATGAGGGAGATACTTTGTCCAACTACAAACGGAACGCGTCCAATGTTTCTGGAGGCCGATCATTTAATATCAATGATAATGCGTCACAAAGCTGACGTTGTGGTGTCTTTGCTCGAACGTCTCACTACACAGTTGCGCCCCCTTTTTGCCACGGTTATAATATTCTTACGCTTAAAAAAAGTCCTATGTAATTTGTTTTTTTAATAATTTCCAAAATGGTTCATAGTGGTTGTGATTTCTTGCTGCAGATAAGTAGAGTAAAAACTGGCATAGTATATACTGCAATAAGACATTACTGGTTTTAAAAAAGTGACTTTTATAGGATTTCAACATATGCATGTATTCATTAGCATTTGAGGACTTCTTTTTAAAAAAAAACATCTTAGGGTGTAACTGCACCCTCTTTGAAAAAAAAACAAGCTGATCAATCTACCAGTTATTGTACATTATGTGGGATACATTCATGCTATTAAAGAAATATTTAAAAAAATTATATGTGAATTTTTATTTTATCTTAGAAAATCCTAGACCTTATTTTATACAGAAAAGAGAACAAAATTCAACTGTGTTTTGAGACCTTCAGAAAAATATGATCAAATGCTTGAAAAAAGCGCCACAATGACACAGCTCAACGTCATTTACGATGCCGTTTCATGAGAGATCAGTGGATTTTACGGCCATATATTGATGAAAATTCAAGTAAAATCAAATGGATATTGTATTAATCAGTTGTTTTGCTTTTCAAGCAGTTTTGCCGTGAAAACTAGAAATGCATCCATGGGACACAGATGCCCCCGCTTTGTAACTGCATTGTAGATGGCAGTTATCACATTTTCAGCAATTTTGACTATCCCAAATTACAGCAAGTTTTACTTTCAAGTCCGATTCCGTACATAGTCGAACTTGACCTGGGTCTTGTTTTTATGAATCCAAATAGCAAGTTTCATCAAAATCGGTCCATCAATAAAGATTTTAGAGGTTGGAAACCGTCAGCCAATCAGAGTCCAGATCACCTAATTAATATGCGCCAATTCCATCCATTGTCGAACTTGACCTGGGTCTTGTTGATATAAATTTTTGTCAAAATCGGTCCATAAATAAAGACTTTAGAGGTTGGAAAGTATCAGCCAATTAGAGCCCCGAACACCTAATTGTTATGCAGGGATTTGGACGAAAATCGAACTTGAGTTGTAGTTTATTACCATAAATATTTCTTTCAAATATGAATCAAATCCATCCAATCGTTCAAGAGATATCGAGCGGAACATTTGTCAATAATCTAAGTCAAAAAGGGGCATAACTCCATCCAAAATCATCAGACCAGAACGAAATACGAACTTGACCTGTAGTACCTAAATGTGAAGTCACACACCAAATATGGTTTGAATCTGTTTATTAAAACTAAATATATAAGTCAGAAACCATTTTCGTATGTACAGACGGACAGCGGTAATACTATATGCCCCCCCCCCCACTCTCCCCTCCCACCCTCATTGAAAATAGCGGGGGCATAATAAAAGCTCATTAGTGTATGGCACTAGATACTCATTTTAATATTTCTACCAACTTAGCAATGTTTATGGTATTTACAAATTGTTTCCAGGAAGGCTAAAAACAGTCATTGTTTCTGTTTACAATTGTAACTTTCTAGCAGAGAACCACCTTCTGTCTTCATGGAATGGCTACAATTGCATATCAAACCTTGTGGGCATGTTTACACCATGACTATAAAGCGTTGCCTGTTACAGATATTTTCCCACCAATTCATACATATTTTTTATATTGACCATGTTAGAAATGTACCCCGCCCACTTCATTTTTATAGAGTCAACGTTATCTCGGTTGAAAAAATATGGACGCGTTTCAGTAGCCGATGATGCTTTGTGAGTTGTCGCGAATTGGTGCTTGTATTTTAATTTTGTAAATTTGTCGAATATGTTGGAGAATTGTACCATTTTGTATTTTCTGGTATCGTATTTTAGTTTCTTGTACAAGTTATTGCCATGAAATTTTACGGTAACTGCATCAGTTTAGCAAATGATCGTACACGTTATCACCAAATGCTTCTGGATTATTAAGCGAATAACTGCACACGAGTCTCTTCTTATTTCTAAATACTAGAGAGTAAAAAAAACAACACCTACCCTTTATTAAAACTGGCAATTGATTTAATTTTAATTTTAAATAGCAATTTTTATATAAGGACATGTTTAAAACACTGAATTCGTTATGAAATAAAGCATAGTTCTTGAACAGTTCAAGAACTAGACATTTTCTGTTCAAGAACTGTTCTAGAACTGGTTCTAGCAGTTCTTGAATACGTTCTCCGTGGCCGAGTGGTCTAAGGCGTCGTCTCAAGATCACTAACCTCTCACCACTAAGGTCGTAGGTTCGAGTCCCGCTGCTCCAAAAATTTTATGTGAGAAAGTTTCAAGTTACTTGCGGAAAGACGCTGGTTCTACTCAGTCTGACTCAGTCTGAGGTCTTTCTCCACCAGTACAACTGGATATGCCATATATAACCTGAAATGTTAAACCCCATTCAAAAAAAAAGTTCTTGAATAGGCACTTTCTGTTCATAAACAGTTCTAGAACTGGTTCTTGAACCAAATCAAGCAGTTTAATGACAAAACTGAAGTTGCTATATTGATCAGACGCATTGTTTAATTTATTATATTTTGACATGAATTGTTGCTCTGGCTTTATTCACTAACATTTGCCTTTTTTCGTAATTTAATCGTACCGTATTGTGGATTGCCAAGTGTTGAAGCTTTTTTTTTGAAACAGTGTAATATATGAAAATCCAAATATTTATCATTTTTCCATTTGTTCTTAAATTTAGAAATGTACCATTATTCGCTAGATTCTTTTTCATATTTTGTTTTCCCTTTATAATTTGAATCTAAGAATCTTTTGTTGTGTTTTTTTAGTTAGCGTGATTGTACAAGGTTCATAAAAAATTAACAATGCTCAAATATTATAGAAGTTGTTGTAAAGCTTTCACCAATGTAAAAATGTGTGAAAAAAACAACAACATGAAATTGGTGAAAACAGAAACAAAAAAATACTAAAGGTTTCGAGCACAGTAATTATTAAAATGATAATAAGCCTCGACATCTGGTAATCCACAATACAATTCGGTTAAATTTGAGAAAAAGCAAATGTTAGTGTTTGATACTAAATTTAAAGTCAGATGAAAATCCATGTGTAAATATAATAATGCGGTTATCACTAATATTGCTTTTAGCAATCTAAATAATTTTAAAGACAAAATGAAAAACTAAATAAGAAATTGGTGAAAAATGGAAAAAAAGGATAAAGGTTTGCCATCTATTTAATTCAACTCCGACTTTAATGTGGTTACTTGTTAAAATCCGTAAGTAGACATTTACTAACGAGGATGAATAATGTATGAACGTGCATTGTGATCTGGTTAAGCAAAAACTCAAAAAGACCACTGTTTAAAAAGTTAAAAATATATACACTGTACACAAGCCCCTCACTTCATAGAATACTACTACAATTGGCAAGCCAACTTAAATGCCTCCAGACTGGGTGCTGAAACCGTTAATTCTGGCAGACCGTTCCAATGAGCGACTGTTCTGGGTAGGAAAGAATGCTGGTAGATATTGAGGCGGCATTGGAATGGAATGAACGTCATCGTGTGGCTGTGTCTTGTTGTACTCTTCAGTGCTAGCGTTGGGTAGTAAATCACTGGTATGGCTACTAAGGCCTTGACCGTCTTATACTGTAGGGTGACATCGACATTCACTCTGCGTTGTTATAATGTCCAGTTCAGGTTGCTGATCATGCTTTCTGGCTTTATTTAGCTTGATATCGTTTTCTTGCATGAGATCTGTAACATGTCCATATCTCACTCTTCCTGCTAATTCTGTGCAGGTCTATTTCTGAAAATGTAAAGTTAATTGTAGATATTTGAAACCTATAGATTTTCCAACTATTGGAAATACAACTCCAGAGACGTATATAGATATATGTGATTAAGTCACTGATACAACTAACTTTATGTACACCAATTTACTCAATGAAGGAATAAATATAAGATTTTAGGTACAAGATGATGCAGATATATATTGTAGATTATAGTTAAGTACAGTAAGGAATCACGTACATTATAAACAAAATCAAAACAATCTGCGTTTAAAACCGCGAATACCGATGACAATATAAACGTTTTACCATCATTTACGATTAAAATGTACATATATTAACCAAAAAATACAGTTTGCCGTAGATAAAGTAACACTATATAAAGCATGTGCATTACAAATAAATATCTATGTATTGTTATAAAAATAATTTCTAAACAATAATAAAACGCTTCGCTGACTTACACATTTACCACGTTTTATCGTTGCAATCAATCAATGGCAATTAAAAAGTACACATATTTACAAATAAATACAGTTTGTCGTTAAAAGGTGAAGATTTTTCATTCGAAGAGTTATAAAATATTACCATGAGTTCAGTGGTGAAATATTACGTGTAATTGACCCCAATCAGACTTGTGTTTTTTTAAAGTGAAGATATTTTTGCGGCAAATAAAAAGATATTCAAGTATTAAAAATGTCTTGGCAAACCTTTATTGAATACTTCGTCACTAGAGTGATATACTTGCGATAGATATACGCAGTCACCGTGGTTGAGGGACTAAAAAGTTCAACCATGTAAACGGGTTTTTACAAGCCAAGACAGTTTTCATGTTTCAAAATGACAGTTTTCGTGATTTTCTATGAGTTGTGTTAAATTGCTTACGGAGAATACTTAGTGTGTAGTATTGAAAAATATATTTAACATACCTTTTATTCTATTTTCTCTCGTTCGTTCCAGTCCACCATGGCATGAACTGGTTTCCAAAATCAATGACGTCATTTAGGCAAACACGCGACTCCAGTTAGTGACGTTAATATCGATCAAACGTTGAATTATTCATTCTATTTATTTTTTTAATTTAGATCTACTTCGTTAATGTTATTTGTAGTTTTGGTACAGTAACCTTTGTTTTATAGATCATTATCGACACACAGGTGGGTGGGTGGGGTAGTTGGTCCTTGGTATACATGCAGTGAACTGATATTGTAATTTTGTGTATATCTAGATCGATAGGTTCTCTTGTAGAAATGACAACCGTGCGATATTGGTTTTATTGTAAATTGGGCCAAGGGCTCTGGACATTACTTTGATAAAAAAAGTTTCCAATAATATCTTAGTTCCCTGTGTGGGTGAAGGAAAAAGAAACTTAACGCTTGTTTTGATGTAAATTATGCCACTGTTACTAAAAACAGAATAATGGTTACCACCTAATAACTTTTGTTTCCTTTTGATGAAATTGTTAGTGTAAAGTTCCGTGCAGTTAACTAAGGCGTGAGATAAATAAGGTCACTTTTACTAAAACTAGAAAAATATATACTTAAAGTTGATTTTTAAATGGCATTCATGTATTAAATCAACTCAGATGTTGGCAATCTTTATAGCTATTAAATCATTTAGTAATGGGACGATTTTCACTGCTTCATGAATGACCCCCAAAGGTAACAACTGATCAACACTTATTGAGTATTTGATTATGATTTGGAGCTCCATTCTGTAGTTATTGTAGAAGATGGTGTTTTTTATACGGTTCTTGTGTGATATTCATATGAAAATCACATGAAATCTAGTTTGACTTGCATGTGAGAATAACCTTATCTAAAACCAACCAATGCTATCGTAACACAATTATGTAAGATATTAAATGAATATAGAATTTTTTGAAGAAAATAAATCAGGGTTTTTTTTCAAAATTTTAAAATATGTCAACAATAAAAAGAAATCTAATATTTAATGCTTTTACATATTCACTTCGCCAATACTGCCATTAAATTATTAACTTACCAAAGTAATATATTAAAAAGTGATTTCCTAACTTTAAGTACGGGCCAATGTAAGACTGAAATAGGACGTACATTGTGACTAATAAGATGGGTCAAACAATTTGATTTGGATTTCGAGGAGTTGATCCATCATATTGGTGACATATTGTATTAGACAAAGTCCGAAGGGGAAGGTCATCAACCAGTATTAGCATGCCATGATATCTATTTTTAGAATATGGATTTCGTTTCAATTCACCATTACTATTTAAATATTATATTGACACGTTTTTGCGGATTCGTAACACCAACTCATTTTTTTTAATTTATAAATGATAATGAGATTTTTTGTATTCATTTCAAGAATTTTTTTTATTAAGATGATTCTACCTGTTTTCATGACCTAATGTCTTCAAGTCCAATGACCAGATATGAATGGAAAAAAATCAAGACCACTCACCACAGGGCAGACTAGAATTACTCCCGCAATTGAAATATTTGTTTCACTAATCATGACATTGTAATCATAGCACTAAGAAAGTTTGAAAAAGACCTGATAATAAATGCATAACTTTTTTTTAATTTTAAAGTTTTTTGATGACACCGTATACATATAACCATCGACTTACATGTTGTTGTTCGGGCATCTGTTTGGGGTCTACGCTTATGGGGGCAGTCTCTCTATGTGGGTGTCCGCCTGGTGCGCTAGATATTGTACTTTCGCCACGGCTATTGCTGTTTCTCTCATACATGGTTACTGTATCTTTCACGTCAGACTTGGTATTCTGAAAGAAGTATATATCTCATACATTGTATCAACAGGTCCATTAAAATCTTTGATCGCTCAACTGTTTTTAACTCCATGGTAATTAATGCTATCATAGTGAGTTTCGCCTCCTATTATTATACGAGATGTCATCGATTAATAACATACTTCTTAGTAAAAATTACATACTAACGCCAAGGTCATATAATATATTTGCTTTATTATTTTATAAGAAGTTGTATGCAGTAACATATAAATGCAAAGTATTAAAAATAATATACATGCATTGTATCATATATAATCTATCTGCATATGGTTACATATAATCTATATGCATTGCATCATATATAATCTGAATATATACGGTTATATCGAATCTACATGCAATGTATCATATATAGTCTATACTGATCGTTTTATAGAGTCTTCATGCATTGTATCATATATAATATATAAACATAGGGTTACATAGAATATACATGCAGAGTTTCATATATAATCTATATACAAAGGGTTGCATAGACACGATGTGCATAGCATCATACATAGAATCTAAATGTATTGTATCATATATAATATATACAAATTGTTAGATAGTGTCTACACGCATAGTATAATATATATATTCCATAAACATACGGTTACATAGAAAAAAACATGCATTGTATCATATACAAATCTATATACAATGAGTTAGATTGCATGGTCGCATAAAGAACCTCCAAACATACGATTACATAAAATCTGCATGCATAGTATCATATAGAACCTCCGAACATATGATTACATAAAATCTGAATGCATGGTATCATATGAAATCTCTTGACATATGATTACATAAAATTTGCATGCATGGTATCATATGAAATCTCTATACATATGATTACATTAAATCTGCATGCATGGTATCATATGAAATCTCTATACATATGATTACATAAAATATGTATGCATGATTTCATAATGAATCTCATATGCATATGCAGGCATGATATCAGTTAGAATCACCATACAAATGCTTCTATAAAATCTAGTAGCAAAGTGTCATTATAAAATCTCCAAACATATGCTTAAATAAAACCTGCTTGCATAGTATCATATACAATATCCATACATATGCTGACATAAAATCTGCATAGCATCATACAATATCTATATACATACGGTTTCATAGAATCTACATGTATTGTACCATATACAATTTTTATATACATAGGGTTACATTACATGGTATTATATAGAATATGAAATATGCAATTATGGTATTATATATGATTACATAAAATCTGCATGCAAAGTATCATATAGAATATCAAACATATCATCATATATACTCTACATTATACATGTATACATAGCATGCTATTATCACATAGTATTACTATGCGAGTACTCTGCCGGTTTTTTTTCTTCATATATTGCATACATTTCTTGCAGAGCACATTTAATCAAGTAGAACTGTTAATCCATTGCCAAAATCATTGTCAATACTAAAGCTCATAATTCTGGTGAAAATGCTATTCAAAAGTCATCCCCGTTAACCGCAATTCCAATAAAAAAATTTAAATGAGAGACAAATTAAAAATATTGTGCATATTTTTCCACTCCTCTAAACTAAGCCATTGACTAACGCTTAACAGCCTTGTTATATAGTTTCACGCTCATTTATTCCCAATACCAACCAGACTATACATGCATTGTTGCACTGCATAGTACTCTATAGAATCTCAATACATATGCTTAGGGGTAAAACACAATAGAGAGCACAAATGGAAGTCGAATGTGTTATGGTGACTGTACATTTATATTATTAATACAGAAACACTGTATTTGGTTTGAAATATGTGAAATGGATTTCTTATGATTGGCTGAAATTTTCATGGTTTTATCTTTAATCATTTTTGAGAACCATCGGAATCAATGGCCAAAATCGGGCTGTTTTTGGTCGTTATTGTATTGCACTTGAATAATACCTTTTTTTAAAGAGTAATTTCTTTATGAAATCAAATGATATATTAGAATTTAAATACATTCAAACAATGACAATTTTATCCTGATTATTTTGATATGAAGTTCATAGCTGTATGACAAACTTCGGTAAAGATATGTTAGTTGATGTAAAAGTTTTACTTCGTTATGGCTTTTCTCATTGTTACCTAAGCTTCATTATGGTTTGAAAAAACATGCAATTAAAATGTTTTTATTTACTGTTATAATGCATTTGTATCTCCATATAATGGTTCAAGAACAAAATGCAAGGCTGGATATTTTATTGTCTCATGAAAAAATGTTATTCAGGTTTTAAGACCGAAATAAATTGTTTCCAAAAACATGTAGTGTCCGTAACCAGCCTAAAATCTCAAGGATTAAAGTAAGCTACACTCTCAAACAATATTTCTGGCACTAGCCTTTTAGATGAAAACTTCCCAAGTGAGTGTTTGACTCTGTACCATATGGTAATGTTATTGAACCGGGGAAGTAACTGTGAGAGTTCTAAAGAGAAGTCAATACATTATTTTTTATTTCGTGATATAATACATTGTACAACATACTTTGAAAAAGGTCATTATGATGCATCCTAGCAAGTTTAATAAAATTCCAACATGGGGCTGTAGAGAAATAGCGCGGACAAGAAATCAGTCATGGACAGAATCAAAGGGCCATAACTTCGTGAAACATCATCAAACCAGAACACATCTGCACTTTGTAACGATGCATCCTAGCAAGTTTCATAAAATTCCAACATAGGGTTGTAGAGAAATAGCGCGGACAATAATTTAGTCACAGACAGAATCAAAGGGCCATAACTCCATAGAAAATCATCATGCCGGAACACAAAGACAATATGCGCAACTCCACTTGGTAGTGATGCATCCTAGCAAGTTTCATAAAATTCCAACATGGGGTTGTAGAGAAATAGCGCGGACAAGAATTTAGTCAGAGACAGAATCAAAGGGCCATAACTCCATAGAAAATCATCATGCCGGAACACAAAGACAATATGCGCAACTCCACTTGGTAGTGATGTATCCTAGCAAGTTTCATAAAATTCCAACATGGGGTTGTAGAGAAATAGCGCGGACAAGAATTTAGTCACAGACAGAATCAAAGGGCCATAACTCCATGAAAACACATCGAACCGGAACACAAACATAATATGTGCATCTGCACTTAGTAGTGATGCATCCTAGCAAGTTTCATAAAATTCCAACCTGAGGTTATAGAGAAATAGCGCGGACAAGAATTTGGTCACAGACTCAATTAAAGGGCCATAAGTCCATGAAAAAACATCGAACCGGAACACAAACACAATATGCGCATCATAAAATTCCAACATTAGGTTAAAGAGAAATAGCGCGACAATAATTTGGTCACAGACAGAATCAAAGGGCCATAACTCCATGAAAAATTGTGATATTTTCAGTTATATGACCCGGCTAAGACAAATATTTTGTAACCAGTAAACGATATATGACAGAAGCAGACATAAAAAACAAAGCTACAATGATAAACATACGTTTTATTAATAAAAAATCATTAAAGTCCACCTCAACACTCAATAAATGGTATTACTTCCGTGTCGGAAACGGAAATACGACTTGAACCTAGCTCCGCTGCCATGCTATTAATTATTAGCCGAGAACCATGCCGATTTGGTTCCGTTATAGTTCCGAGCACGATGTAAATGCCGGGAGCCACATCATTTAGAACAGGTATAAAAAGCCGTGCGGCCTCTTAAAATGTCAGTTCTCGATTTGCCAAAGAAAGATTAACTTCGTCGAAACATAGTTAAATATAGAGGTTGGATACATTATAGTATAAAGGAATACCTAGCTGCACAATACAAACGGTTCACTCAACCATTTGAGCTGCCGTTGTAATTGTCATTGCCGGCTCCTTTCCATAGTGCAGTATCTACTTATACCACTGTTTACCTGTGAACGCTCACTTACAGAAGTGTCAGCGAGCTAGCGAGCTCTCATTATTGAGACAGGTGTATTTGTGTATGTACACGCTTGTATATAACAACGAGCTCCTGAGCTTCGTTTTATGTGTAGAGTTGACGGTCTAGCGAACGCTCGTGACATTGAGCTACTGTGGTACTGAATTAGTGAGCGCTCGTTATTGAGTGGGCTGCATTGAGCCACTGAGCGCTCGTTTAAGTTCAAATTAGCTCTCATATGTCAGTGAGCTCTCGTTTATGTCAATAAGCTATTGTGTGCTTGTTTATTGCATTGAGCCACTGAACGTTCACACTGACGTGTGTTATAATTAAACTGTCTGGCCGGACGAACTGTTGTATATAATATAGATATGTTAGTATTTTGATTAATAAGCTGCTTCTCAGTTTATAACTGAGGGACCCAAACGAATCATTTGTAACACTCAATCTTATCATTATTTTGAGCAGGAACTCAGTCTAAATTGAGAAAGTGTTATTGCTTTGTGTATATAGATATATTACGCTACCATTTATATTACTGTGTTGCAGACTGCGAGCACTAACATAGCTCAGCCACGTTACAGAATCATTGAACCGGAACACAAAGACAATATGCGCATCTGCACTTGATAAAGAGGTATCCTAGCCAGTTTAATAAAATTCCAACAAGAGGTTGTAGAGAAATAGCCCGGACAAGAACTTGGGGACGCACGGACGGAATCACGGACAAAGCGGCGACTATATGCTTCCCCCTTTGGGAGAGCATAAAAATCAAGTTTAAATATGCCAGGTATGTTTGTATTCTTACACCGCCATAACTTGTGGAACTTAAAAACATTTAGATGATGCAAATACTTGCTGACAATTGATTGCATCCGATTTTTAGTTGCATCATTTTCCTAATCAGCAGAACATATATTCAACCTTTATTTGTCTAGAAATCTTGACCGTAATGATCTAATAAAATATCAGCAGCAGATATTTACACAATATGAAAAAGATAAAACCAAAAGAACCCGTATAACAACAATAACTGGGAAGATTTTTCTAAGATTAAAATGGTAGGTGTTTGTGTAGTGTCTGTAACCCAAATCTCCATACGTATGTTTACATAAAATCTGCATGCATAGTATCATATAAATATCCATGATACGTATGTTATAATATAAAATCTGCTTCCATAAAATATACAAGAAAAGTATTATTATAAAATCTCCAAACATATGCTTACATAAAACCTGCTTGCACTATATCATATAAAATATATATACATATATTTATATAAAATCCACATGCAGAGTGTCATATAGAATGTCCATACATGTGATTACATAATATTAACAAGCATTATATCATACAGAATCCCCATATATAGGATAACACAATATGCATGCATGGTAACATACAGAATCTTCATACATATGATAATATAAAATCTGCATTTATGTTATTATATATAATCTCCAAACAAAGTATATATAAAATATATATACATATGCTTTCATAAAATCTACAGGCATGATATCATATAGAATCTCCAAACATATGCTTACATCAAATATGAATGCATGGTATCATATAGAATCTCAATACTTATGATTACATATAATCTACACGCAATGTACCATATATAATCTATATACATAGGGTAACATAGAAACCACATGCATAGTATCATCTATGATCTATATACATACGGTTTTATAAAATCTACATGCATTGTACCATATACAATCTTTATATACATAGGGTTACATTGCATGGTATCATATAGCATATCTATACATATGATTACATAAAATCTGCAATTATGGTATTATTACATAAAATCTGCATGCAAAGTATTGTATACTATTTTTATACACATGCTTACATAAAATTTGCATGCATAGTATCATATAAAATATCAAACATATCATCATATATACTCTACATTCATAGTACCATATTGTAACTTAATGCATCTGCATGATGTATACATGTATACATAACATGATATTATCACATAGTATTACTATGCGAGAACTCTGCAATTTTTTTCATATCTTACATACATTGCTTGCAGAGCACATTTAATCAAGTAGAACTGTTAATCCATTGCCAAAATCATTGTCAGTACTAAAGCTCATAATGCTGGTGAAAATGCTATTCAAAATTCATCCCCGTTAACCGCAATTCCATTCATTTTTTTTAAATGAGACACAAATTAAAAATATTGTGCATATTTTTCCACTCCTCTAAACTAAGCCATTGACTAAATTTAGTTAAACAGCCTTGTTATATAGTTCCACGCTCATTTATTCCCAATACCAACCAGACTATACATGCATTGTTGCACTGCATAGTACTCTATAGAATCTCAATACATATGCTTAGGGGTAAAACACAATAAAGAGCACAATTGGAAGTCGAGTGTGTTATGGTGACTGTACAATCAATGGCCAAAATCGGGCTGGTTTTGGTCGTTATTGTGTTGCACATGAAAAATACCATTTTGTAAGAGTACTTTCTTGATGAAATCAAATGATATATTAGAATTTAAATACATTCAAACAATGACAATTTTATCCTGATTATTTTGATATAAAGTTCATAGCTGTATGACAAACTTCGGTTAAGATATGTTAATTAATGTAAAAGTTTTACTTCGTTATAGCTTTTTCTCATTGTTACCTAAGATTCATTATGCTTTGAAAAAACATGCAATTAAAATGTTATTTTTTACTGTTATAATGCATTTGTACCTCCATATAATGGTTCAAAAACAAAATGCAAGGCTTGATATTTTATTGTCTTATGAAAAGATGTTATTCAGGTTTTAAAACCGAAATAAATTGTTTCGAAAAACATATAGTGTCCGTAACCATCCTAAAATCTCAAGGATTAAAGTAAGCTATACTCTCAAACAATATTTCTGGCGCTAGCCGCTTAGATGAAGACTTAAAATATAAAAGGTTTCAGGCTGTAGATGGTAAACTGTCTGAGTGATGGGATCAAATAGGTTACGAACAGTACGAAAAACCTGTAGTGTCCGTAAACTTTAATTTAAAGTCTCACGTCATTGCTGTGCAATAGTAAAACAAGATATCGGTGGAACCGATGGATGCTCCCCCAAGTGAGTGTTTGACTCTATACCATATTGTAATGATATTGAACCGGGGAGGTAACTGTGAGAGTTCTAAAGAGAAGTCAATACATTAATTTTATATCGTGATATAAAACATTGTACAACATACTTTGAAATAGGTCAGTTTGATGCATCCTAGCAAGTTTCATAAAATTCCAACATAGGGTTGTAGAGAAATAGCGCGGACAAGAATTTAGTCACAGACAGAATAAAAGGGCCATAACTCCATGAAAAATCATCAGATCGGAACACAAAGACAATATGCGCAACTCCACTTGGTAATGATGCATCCTAGCAAGTTTCATAAAATTCCAACATTGGGTTGTAGAGAAATAGCGCGGACAAGTATTTGGTCACACACAGAATCAAAGGGCCATAACTCCGTCATAAATTATTGAACCGGAACACAAAGACAATATGCGCATCTGCATTTAGTAATGAGGCATCCTAGTAAATTTAATAAAATTCCAACAAGAGGTTGTAGAGAAATAGCCCGGACAGGAACTTGGGGACTGACGGACAGACGCACGGATGGAGCGGCGACTATATGCTTCCCCCTTTGTGGGAGCATAAAAATCAAGTTTAAAAGTGTCAGGTATTTTTGTATTCTTACACCGCCATTACTTTTGGAACTAAAAGACATTTAGATGATGCAAATACTTGCTGATAATTGATTGCATCCGCTTTTTAATTGCATCATTTTCCTAATCAGCAGAACATATATTCAACCTTTATTTGACTAGAAATATTGACCGTGATGATCTAATAAAATATCAGCAGCAGATATTTACACAATATGAAAAAGATAAAACCAAAAGAACCCGTATAACAACAGAATATGGGAAGATTTTTCTAAGATTAAAATGGTAGGTGTTTGTGTAGTGTCCGTAACCCAGAACTGAATTACACAATTTAAATAATTTATCAGTTTAATGCTGTTACATGTACATGTGTTGCCTTGAAATGTGTGTGTGGGGTGGTGGGGGGTAGTGCTATCTATGCTCGTCCGTCGTACCGTCCGTCCGTCCACCCGTTCTTCCGTACGTCACAATTATTGAGATGTTCAGAAAAGAGATACTTCGGATGCATTTCACGATTTTTTTCGGGTCATGTTCAGTGTCATCGTTACTAAAATTAGAAAAATCACCATTACCGATCTTCCAATATTGATGAAACTTCATATAAATGTTCAGAACCAAGATACCTCGGACGAATTTGTGCGTCTGGATTCTGGGGTCAAGGTCATCATAAAAAAGAATAGACGGGGTCAGTGCGTTCATATCATTTTGATATTGTTAATTTTTATCGTGTTTTTTTTTTCAACTAACAACTATGACTGTAGAATGTTATGGAATATCGGAATAATTTTAAAACAAAAAGTAAGAAGTCTTATAAACAAAAATTGTTTAGACAATATTACAGAAAAACAACTTTTTGACCCTTTTCCTGAACTTAATCCTGATACTAAAAGATACACATGAAGACGTAGTAAACCTTTACAAGCTAGACTTGACTTTTACCTGCTAACAGAGGATTTTTTACCAAATGTGAAAATGTGCAATATTCAAACTAGTTATAAGTCTGATCATTCCATTATATTTCTAAAAATATGTTTTAATGATCTAAACCATGGTAAAGGTTTATGGAAACATAACAACTCTCTTTTAAATGATATTAAATATATAAATACAATAAATAGAAAAATAGAAGAAATAAAAGAACAATATTGTCTACCAATCTATAAAATGGAAAATTTACATGAAATCCCCAATGAAGATATACAGTTTGTTATAGATGACTAATTATTTTTAGAAACATTATTGATGGAAATACGAGGTAAATCGATTTCATATGGTAGTTACAAAAACAAACTAAGAGATAAAACTGAGGAACAACTTATTAAAACAATTGATAAAATTGAAAAATCACTAAATGAAGAAAATATAGAGGAATTTAACATTTTAAAAAATGAATTGAATATTCTACGGAATGAAAAACTTAAAGGTTATATGATAAGATCAAAAGCAAAATGGGTTGAAGAAGGTGAAAAACCATCCAATTTCTTTTGTAATTTAGAAAAAAATAACTATGTTAGCAAAATAATACCAAAAATAGAAAAAGAAAATGGTGATATAGTAGAAAATCAGACTGATATTTTAAAAGAAACCAAATGTGTTTATAAAAATCTATATTCCTGTCATGAAAACGAACAGATAGATGTTGCTCTGGAAAAAGAATTAAAAGAGTTTGATGTGCCAAAATTATCTTAGAATGATTCACAAAATTTAGAAGGAAACATTACTTATTCAGAGGCATCAAAAACTTTACTTTCAATGTCGAATGACAAAAGTCCAGGCAGTGACGGATTTTCTAGTAATTTTTATAAAATGTTTTGGAAAAAAATAGGACACTTCGTAGTCAGATCCATCAATTTTGGGCTTAAAAAAGGTACACTATCCATAACTCAGCGGCAAGGTATTATTACATGCATACCCAAAGAAAATAAGTCACGCAGTCTTTTGAAAAACTGGAGACATTATTAAATATTGTATACAAGATAGCCTCAGGCTTCATAGCAAACAGAATAAAAACAGTGTTGAATAAACTTATAAGTGAAGAACAGACAGGATTTATAAAGGGTAGGTATATAGGTGATAACACGAGACTTTTATATGACATTTTACATCTCTCTGAAGAAAAAAAAATTCCAGGATTACTACTTTTAATAGATTTTGAGAAAGCCTTTGACACTCTCTCTTGGTCTTTTATCAAAAAGACTTTGAATTTTTTTAAATTTGGAGATTCAATTCAAAACAGGATCAAACTTTTTTATAATAATATTCAGTCATCAGTTATTCAATGTGGCTTTTTATCCGAGTTCTTCAGTATAGGGCGCGGCTGCCGTCAGGGAGATCCCCTGTCACCATACATCTTTATTTTGTGTAGTGAAATTTTAACAATTAGAATAAAAAATAAAAAAAAATATAAAAGGAATTAACATAAATAATAAAGAATATAAGTTATCTCAGTTTGCAAATGATACCTCAATATTACTAGATGGATCGGATACTTCACTTAATGAAACTCTCTCCGAACTACACTACTTTTCACAAATCTCTGGACTTAAAATCAATTTTGACAAGACACAAGTTATATGGATTGGATCAAAGAAATACAGCTCATATTCAATAAAAACAAAATGGAAACTATCATGGGGTAAAAATGAATTCAAATTGCTAGGCATTACATTTAGCACTGATTTAGATAGAATGATAAAACTAAATTTTAAGGAAAAAACTGAAAAATCAAAAAATTATTGCAATACTGGAACAGAAGGTTTCTTACACCAATTGGGAAAATCACAGTCATTAAAAGCTTATTATTACCATCCTTAAACCATATTTTTATTTCTCTCCCAAACCCGCCAGACACCTATATTAAACAAATTAATGACATGTTTTATACGTTCATATGGAAAGGATCCGCAAAGATAAAAAATGTAGTTGTCACAAAATATTATTCAGAAGGAGGATTAAAAATGATTAATTTAAAAGCTTTCATAGCAAGCCTAAAAAATACTTGGATAAGGCGACTTATAAATTCAGATGGAATGTGGCAATATTTAACAAATTCTTTTCTTGATATAGATAAAATATTATCTTGTGGAAAACATTACCCTGAAAAGCTACTTAATTCCACTAAAAATGAATTCTGGAAAGATATCATGCAGGCATATATGAATTTATTAGATTCTAACAAAGTTGATACATATGAAAAATTCCTCAAGATGCCATTTTTTTACAATCAGAATCTATTAATTGGAAAGCAAAGTTTTTTCCTTAAAAGTTGGTATAACAAAGGAGTCCGATATATAAATGATATTATTAATGAAAATGGACATTTATTTACTAAGGAAGAGTTTGAAAAAAAATACAAACCTTGAAATTAACTATTTGCATTTTCATGGAATATTGCAATCAATAAAAACATTTAAAAAATTAAATGGATTTGAACATGATAATACAAAATCTCATATCTACCCAGTGTTACAGAATAAGTCGGGAACTAAACTAATTTACGACATTCTGAATAAAAACAATGACAGACCAGCTGGTCAAAGTCGATGGAATGAAATATATAACATAAATGACAATGACTGGAAAATATACTACAATATTCCTTTCCAAATAACTAAAGATACTCAGCTCCAATGGTTGCAATATAGACTTCTACACAGGATCCTCCCAACAAATAGATACTTAACTTTAATCAATATCAAATCTGATGAAAAATGTACTTTCTGTCATATACACACAGACACACTGCAACATTTGTTTTGGCAATGTAATCATATAAGAGCATTGTTTTCAGATATAAGTAAATATCTTGAGCAAAGACATGTCCAATTTAGCTTTAATATAATCCAATTAATTTTTGGAAATAAATCAAAAAGCCAAAATGCATTAGCAGAAAATATCCTACTTCTTGCCATTAAGAGATATATTTACTCAAGCAGATGTATGAATAACAAAATTTCATTTCATGGGCTAATAGGAAATATGAGAGCATTGTATGGGGTAAACAAGTGGATTAACATTAAGAATGGTACGTTTGATAAATTTAGTGAAGATTGGGGTACTATACAAACACTGATTTCATCATAATTTAACTTGTGTACAAATGTATCCACACAAATAGTTTAAAATGTACATATAATCTATGTTTAAAACAAATGTGTAACCTCACATGGCAAAATCCCCCCACTACATTTTTTTCTACACCCCGTCATTTAAAATATTTATATATTGCCTAAATAGACAGAAAAAAATATTTTGATGTTTTTTTTCAATAATGTCACATTATAGAAGAAATACTATATACATATTAAGAATGAATGGTTGAATGAGAGAGCAACTAAAATAATAATTATATATTACTTCATAATTGCTTGCTTTTTGTACGGTGTGAAGGAGGATGGTCCGCCCCGACCTCCTTACACCTATGACGGGGAGAATAAACGGTTACAAAAAAAAAAAAAAAAAAAAAAAAAAAAATTGTTTCAGTGAATGTTTTGTTTATTTTGTTAATTTTTCTTCACAAAATCACATTTACATAAACTTTTTATGTTACACTAAAGGTTGCGTTTATATATAACCGTTAGTATAACAAAAATATACTTATCGTCGAAATTAGATTTTCTTCACCAAAATCAAATCCAAATAAATTTATTTTGTTACACTATTGACTAAGTGTTTCAGTTATAAATATTCCGTAGTGCAACAAAAACTTATTTTGTTACCCTAAGGGTTGCAGATATAAATAACCCTTTGTGTAACAAAAAATTTTTGTAAGAATTTTTCTTAACCTCTGGTAAATAGTTTTAATTTAAATATGGAGTCGAAAAACTAAAATTTAAAGGAGACCCATAATTTATATTCGATTGCTGTTCATTAACGTTTTTAACCAAGAGTTTGAGATGATAATTGTCAACTAACCTTCCAACAATGTTATTTTTTTCAAATACTAAGTGATAATTTTATTAGTAATGTTCCATAATTACAAAATGTCAAAGATAAAAAAAACACTGTAAATTTAATAAAATACTTCTTTAAAGTAATGATTTTGTAACGATGATGATAGTAGAAGCAGTTTTCGAACGTAAATAAAACTTTAGTGGACCATGTCATTATCAAGAGTTGAAAATCTGACAAAAAGATACAACAAATGGTGAATTACAAATAACAGTGTCTATGCATTGTTCTAATTTTGGTGAGCCGGGCCTGATTAGCTCAGCCGGTTACGCGTCTGACTAATAATCCAGAGATCGTGAGTTCGAATCCCCCGCCCGGCAACAGTCTCCGTGATGATTGATATACGACATTGTGTCTCATTATCATTCATCTCTTACCACCGATTCAAATTGGAAAGTTATCAGTTACTTGCAGAGATGGTGTGTGCTCGAGTACTGGTTAATCCCAGGAAACAGTGGTTAGGTTGACTGATCGTCTGTAAGCCCTCGATGGCATAAAAATGACGCTAAATATTCAATTAATCAATCAATAATTTTGTTGAAATTGAACCTCTTTTTCTTTAAACCTCGACCTCTTCCTCCAAACAAAAAAGGTATTTCTTATTGACATTCATAACTAAATAAACCGCTATTACTAGGATAGTAATATTCCATTTGCAGTATCAAAAGTCTTCGACTTAATATAACTGGAAAATTAATATTACACAGAGCCCATCAACATTTTTTCTGTTTTATTTTGATATAATTTAGATAAAATGTTGTGTGTAAATTCTATATGGAAGCATATTGGAAGCACTACGCAACAGACAGGCGGATGGACGGTCGACGGACATGGATAACTCTATATGTCCCCATTTCATAGCAGGGACAAGTAAATTTCTAGTTGAAAAAAAATTGTTACACTAATTGTACCAGTTTTATAATCAAATGTCAATGCATTTACAAAACACGCTTAGTGTAACAAATGTTACACTTAATGTCGCAATCATGAGCCTTAGTGTAAGAAAATTCATTTTTGTTACTCTAGGGTTTTTTGTTACACTAAGGGTTGCCACAATGCAGTGTTAATGCAACATAACGCGGAACGCACTAGTTAGAGCTCAAAATCGCCGAGCTGCATTAACAGTGAAACGATTAGTGTATTTCTAAATATTGCCTATCGTTTCTGATTTGAGATGTTTTTGCAGGATTCTTTTTTTTTCTTAAATTTCTTTTTATATGTGTGATGACCTACCTAATACGTTAAAATGTATTTGAAATCTGTTCCCGACGCTTGGGTTCATACTTCTCTGAATACAGATCAAGTCAATTTATTTAAGTTTAATGTAACAAGAAAAACCTCGTTGATATTCGAGTTATGTTGAACTACAGAGTGATAGCTTATTATGTCATGATTGTGTCAACACTTGTCTAAAGCGATAGCAATGGCAAGATAAGCTCACCCGAGTCACCATGTTTGTATATAAGCCGGAAGAAAAACGAAACCTAAACAATATGTACGTTCTTTTCCGACACTGAGGATAATCGTAACATTGAAGAGATAATGTTTCAGATGCGCCATCATACTACACTACTTAATTAAATTATATACATATATATATAAATCATATAATAAGTTGGGAGAAAACAAAAGTAATTGTTTGTGTATGTTTGTATGATTGCGTTTTACAGTATTTCAGTTATTTAATATCAGTCCTTGTACCTTATCATATGTTCATATATCGTAAATTCTAATACCACGCTTAAGAAGTATCTATACTTGCAAACGTTAATTAAACGGGACCCTAATGAGTATTTACCCTCGATGAATGATTAACGCGAAGGATGACAATTACTCTATTAGTAGCTTTTACACTTTTTATACTTTACAGGCAAAAAATCATGCATATTCAATAGTATGTGTATACTTTTAAGCTTACCATTTTTTCTCCACCTTTTCCGTTATTTCCACTGGTCAGCTTTTCTTTTTCACTACTTTTGTGAGTAGACTTAGTTTTCTGGTTTGCTGGTCCAGCACTGGGTTGTCTGTCGAAATGATTGCCGAAAAATTAAGAATATATACCTACCAAATATTTAATGAAATAAACAGAAAAATACAAATACATAACCAGAAAGGCTATGAAGAACGATTGTATCAATTGAATTTAAATACAATGCACATAAATTGTACCTAGAACATTGAGTCATAGCAGTGTCAGCAAACTTTGTAAGGTTTATGCTTCAATTGGTGAAATTTAGAATAAATTTTAAATAAGTAAGGTCTAAATATTTTTACCATAAACTTAATAAAAGGGTACAAGATAAGATGAACCTGTAGCGCATTTTATGATTTAAAATAAATATTTTATTTATAATTCGACAGTGGTTATCGTCTTGTTTTTGGTTTCTTATCAAACTCGCGTTCAATCAGTTTAATTCAGTTCATGAAGTTATCAAAAGGTATCTATATATCTGGTCCAAACCCTTCCTGATATTTAATAATCCTTTATAGGTTACGTGTATGACTTGTTTCAGTAACGTAGAGACCACTATCAACATGATCAATTTCGTTCAAATGTACCCTCCACTAGAGAAGAATCAAACTAATACTATGTCTTATTTAAGAAAGTAATACATCTAAGCAGAGTTTTAAGAAGAACACCACTCATTAAAATCTATCTTGGTTGATGGAGACATATCAGGTGCTTCCATAGATGGAATTTATCTATCATTTAGGTCCTATTCTATGTACTGCAACTATAGTACAATACAGGGACGTTTGCATCAACTTTTTAAACGGGGCAGGGTTTGGCCCAATTTTCGAACCGATGACCTCTCAAAAAACATCATTCGGTATTGATTTTACCTAGAAAACGGACTCGAGATATTTTGATACAAACTATGAACTTATCTGCGCAATCGAGCTCAAATAAAAAAATATAAAAGAGTTATTAAAATAACACATCCCTATTTAAACTTTTTTTATGAAGTTTTATAGTTCGAGTTATTCGCATATTTCTTTACATAAATATTACCAATAAGATGTATGTGTGCATATAAAACCACAATTCCGAACGCTTTAGAATTGTAAAAATATACCACAACTATGAAGCGTGGCACACGTACGGACACACGGAAACATAGCATAACACATATCAAATAAAATAGTTAAGAAGCGCGAACAAAAACCGTTCTTAATTATGCACTTTATAGTTACTTTTTCCGTTTGCAAACTTTCTCAGTGATCAAATAACTATATACTCTATCATCTGGAAAAGTGAAACTGACTTAAATTTAAACTAAAACCGACCTTTTCGGTAGTTTAATGTGCCTTTAAGGAAATGACAATTACAGAATTTATAATTTCTAATAATTGAACAGGGAGAAATGTTATTTTTATAATCACCGGACTGGACTTCATACCAAGACTGCCTACAACGTTTCATCAAAATACACGTGGTTTACATCCTATTGAATGTTTTAATTGCTATCTTGATTCTAATGTTATTTGTATGTTGAAAGGGGAGGGCCGTAACTAATGTTGCTAGAACTTGTGCCCAACCCGTTTGCTTATTATGTGAATTATGCAATAAAATGTGTTTAACCGAAATATATGTATACTAAAAGGTTAAAGATATGGAGACTGGACGAGATTTCTATTTCAAAACATTAGAAAATATAACAATAAAAAGTCACTGGACCGGAATTCCGTGATTATATGGGTAATAAAACTTTGTTGTGATACTTCCTAAAATGTTTAAGTAAAATCAAATGAGCAGTTAAGGAGTATATTTCAATTTTATAGCGTTAAAAAGGGCAAAACTCACTTTGAAATCACTAGACCCGAAACTTACGACGACATGCATAAGTCAACTTTATACTTCCAAGGATTTAGTCAAGATCCAATGAGTAGTAAAAAAAGAAGTAGTCAGGACAAAAATTATATTTTAAAAATTTGAAAGGAAACTATCTTAACTAGAGTCATGTTGGTCATGCTGACCCCACCGTCGGGGTATGTAGTTTCAAAGTATTCACTTCAAAACTTTTCATGGTATGCTACATACAAGGGAAATAAGACAAGGGAATAATTCTGCGATGACATAAGAAAGAGTTATGCATTCTTCACACTGCACTTCCTCTCAATGTCCTCTTTCATTGTGTGAAATATCAAATAAATCCTTTAAACACTTTTTGAGTTATGTTCAAACTAGCATAATAAAATATACTAACACAATGAATACTTATGTAAAGACAAAACAAAGAGTTATGGTTCTTCCACACTGCACTTCCTTTCAATGTCCTCTATAATTGTGTGAAATATCAACTTACTCCCTTTAACACTTTTTGAGTTCTGATCCGCACAAGCATTATAAAAATGAATAAAGGACGATAATCTAAAAATGGGCAAGAAAGGGCTATAGTACTTGGACAATGCACTTCCTCTTAATGTTCTATATCATTGTGTGAAATATGAACCAAATCCCTTGAATAGTTATTGAGTAATATTTATGGTAAGTATACTAAAAGTGATAAATGGGGATGATTGAAAAATGAGGTAGAATCGAGTTATTGTTTTTAGACACTGAACTTCCCTTTAATGTTGTCCGTCTTTGTATGCAGTTTGATTAAATTCCATTCAGCACTTTTAAAGGTATGCGACAAGTAAATTTAACGTAACGTAAAGCAACGTAGAGTTATGGTTCTTGTACACTATATATATTAAGTCATTGTGTAAAGAATGAATAAAATCCCTTGAATAGTTTTTGGAGTAATGCTCTGGACAAAAGTGCAGTTTAAATAAAGAGACATCATTCAAAAAGTAAGCAAGATAGAGTTATTGTTATTGTACAATGCACTTTCTCTCAATGTCCTCTGTCATTGTATGAAGATTAAATAAATCCCTTGAACATTTTTGTAGTTATGCTCCTGACAAAATTGTTACAGACGGACACACGCACGGACGGACGGACGATGACCATAATTATATCCCTCTCGCCTCCGAGGGGGTGGGGGGATAAAAATCATCGGGCCGGAACCCCATAACGGCATGCACGCTGTACTTCACTGACACTGCCTACAAAGTTCCATCACAATTCAATAAGCGTTTGAGAAGATAAATCGCGGATCACTATTTTAAAACATCGAAGGATGCACAACGCTTTTACATGTGAATGGATAAAAATCACGCGAAGGCGCAAACATCGTTTCATATAATCCAATGTGTGGTAAAGTATTGAAGCGCGGACAATATTTCTGACGGACAGGCAGGCTGAAAGAACAACCTTAAAAGACAAATGCCGCCACCCCAAGAAAGAGGTGACATAAAAACAATATCGGATGTATTTCAATACATCCTAAAATGTTTAATCAAATTGCAATGAATTGCTAAGGGGGTGGCGGGCAGATGTTTCTATTTAAACAAGAGGCCCAAGAGGGCCTGAGGACGCTCTACTTACTCATAGTGGACATATCACTTTTTGAAATTCTCCTATACAATAGAAACATCGGAGCAGGGTCATTTTAACCCTAGGGACACCATTTGAACAAAACTACAGTTGGTCATCATTACTACATAAACATCTGTTGGACCGTTCATGAGAAAAAGATTTTTTAAGTTTTCGATTATTTTTAGTAACGGTGGCCATCTTGAATTTTAGATAGAAAAAAATAATCTTTTGTATAGTCTCCTATGCAATAGAAACATCCATGTGAAGTTTCAGTTTAATTGGCCTAGTGGTTTCAGAATAAATGAAAAAAAAGAGAATTTTCTGTTTTCCCATAGTATCCCTATGTAAAATTTTAAGTCCCCTTACAGTGCCCCTATAAATTTTAGCCCCTATATTCTTATCTGTAATCATAGGTTTATTTATATCAAATATGTACAAATCTGACATACCAGTTCTTAAGAAATCGATTTTAGTAATTCCAAATTTGTACCCTTTTGCGGCGCCTCCTGACCCCTTAAGACATAGGAACCCAGTTATTTTTACAAATCTGAACCTCCTTCACCTAACAATGCTTTTGTGAAGATATAGGCAAAATTATTTCCATTTAAAAAAAAATAATATTATATTGACATGTGTCCCCTAATTGAACTTTCGGGGCAGGGTCATTTTAACCCCAGGGACACCTTTTGAACAAATCTAACAAAAATACACTTGTTCATCATTACTACATAAACCTTTTGAAAACCTGTTGGGCCGTCCATAGTTTTGGACTATTTTTAGTAACGGCGGCCATCTTGAATTTCAAATCGAAAATAAAATATTTTGTATAGTCTCCTATGCAATAAAAATATCCATGATAAGTTTCAGTTTAACTGGCCTAGTGGTTTCAGAATAGATGAAAGAAAAAGAGAAATTTTCTGTTTTCCCATAGTTTCCCTATGTTAAATCCACTAACAGGGCCCCTATAAATTTTAGCCCCTAAATTCTTATCTGCAATCAAACCCCTACACATAGGGATAATTTATGCAAAATATGAACAAATCTGACATACCGGTTCTTAAAAAAACGAATTTAGTAATTTCCAATTTTTACTCTTTTGGGGCCACTCCTGACTCCTTAAGACAGTGGAACCCAGTCATTTTTACAAATCTGATCCTCCTTCACCAAACAATGCTTCTATGAAAATATAAGCAAAATCATTACCATTTTAAAAAAAAGATATTATGACATGTGTCCCCTAATTGAACCCTCGGGGCGGGGTATTATTTAACCCTAGGGACACCATTTGAAAAATCTAACAAAACTATAGTTGGTCATCATTACTACATAAACATTTTGAAAATCTGTTGGACCGTTCATGAGAAGAAGATTTTTTAAGTTTTGACTATTTTAAGTAACGGCGGCCATCTTCAATTTCAGATAAAAAAAAATCTTCTGTAGTGGTTTAGTGGCTTAGTGGTTTCTGAGAAAGTGCTGCTAACAGGCAGCAGACGACAGACAACAGACGACAGACGACGGACAAAGCACCATTGCATAAGCACTTTTGGCCTTTGGCCAGTAGAGCTAAAGATGAAGAGGACTTAACTCTTTTTAAAATTATCGGACCGAAACCAAGCGAAACTCAACGCCATACTAACATTTTTACAATGTTTATTTTAATAAATTCAATGATCGGTGAATGACATGATACACGGAAAATATTCCCATTTTAAAATAATGAAAGTGGCACAACTCTCTTCAAAATTATCGGAACGGAATGCCGCAACCAAATATTAGAATTGTACTTAATACTCAACTCAAATTTATTATGCAATCGACTACAACAGTGCCATTGACCAGTTACAAAGCAAATAATGTGAAAATACGGGCATTACATATAACAGATACCAATTAAACACATTAACAAAGAATTTACATAATTCATGAAGTACATAATACACATTAAAATAAGAAACTTGATTGTGTATATTTTTTTCTAATAATTATATATGCTGGACAAACAAGTAAGAAATGATATTCCATACTCTGTTGCATATTTATCGGGACGGAATATCGCAACGAAATATTAGAATTGTACTCAATACTCAACTCAATTTTATTATGCAATCGGCTACAACAGTGCCATTGACCAGTTACAAAGCAAGTAATGTGAAAATACGAGCATTACATATAACAGATACCGATTAAACACATTAACAAAGAATTTACATAATTCATGAAGTACATAATACACATCAAAATAAGAAACTTGATCGTGTATATTTTTTCTAATAATTATATATGCTGGATAAATAAGTAAGAAATGATATTCCATACTCTGTTGCATATTGACATATACTTTTTACATTTTCATAAAAATCTAATCAGCGGTTAAGGAGATAAAGCGCCGACTATTCCTCTATTTTAATACAATGAATAATATTACTCCCTATAATGTTTCGATAAAAATAGTGCGGAAATGTCTAATGCCCCGCGACGGCATTTACAACTAGACATGATACTTCCTACAAAGGTTCATTAAAGCTATAGATGAAGCGCTGACACGATTTGCATCATTGAAAGGTGCAAAACTCTTTGAACTAAATGAACCGGAGCCCTATGACGAAATGCACAGCTAGGCCACGGGGCAATACAAGCCTATACAAGAAATCGCAATGGGGGTTATCGCCTTTGATAAAGAAGTCAGTAGCAAAACCAATGCATACTTACTCGTTATCGTCATCGTCTTCACCAAGTAACACCATTCCTTGGTAGAAAAGTGTTTTTTTCATACTTATGTTGAAAATAAGTTGTGTTGATTTTGAGAAGCCGACATTTAATTCCAAGCTGTTTTCATTGGAATATCTGGTAATGCTTTCGGATAATGCGTTAGTTTTATTTTTTGCACACTTGTAGAAATCCTCTAGTTCTGATGCATTTTTCACAACAAAACCAATATCGATACTGTCGTCATTGGACAAAGACATCGAATCGATATGTATAAATTCCAAACCATTAATTTGTGCAATATGCCTTTTAAACATATACTCATTTTTGGTTAAACAGCGGTATATGTCTTTGTAGACTTCCTTGGAAATCGCCTGGTTTGTAGTGGTGGACACGTGAAGTGGCAGGGAAAAGCCTGGAAAACATATATTTCCATATTTTAAACATAATCATAGCATCGTGATATTAAACGACATTCAAACATGTGACGTGTAAGTACAATGTAATTAGTATGAATAAAAATACACCATTTACCTAATGTCTTCTTTAGATATCTTTGTTATCAAAAACCAAAGATATATCAGATGAACAATATAAGTTTTATAGTAAGCTTTATTCAAAAATGGAGCTAAAACTTTCGAAAATTAACTTTTAGAACCCTTTAATAGATAAACTTACTGAAACAGACAAACACAAATGTGAAGGCCTTCTTATAGAGCAAGAGTGTGCATCTGCTCTAAAAGATATGAAAAATGAGAAAAGCCCTGGTTCAGACGGGTTAATAACAGAATTTCACTAAATCGTCTGGAATGATTTAAAAGAACATCTCCTTAACAAATATGCTCTCCTTGTATGGAGGAATAAAAGATTAAATCAAAAAGTTTAAATAATGGTTGAAAAATTGCAACTAAATCTAAAGTAAACCGACTTAAATCCGTTTAATCAACATTTATAGATTCGTCACAAACGGGATTTATAAAAGGCCGATATATAAGAGAAAATATAAGACTTATTTTTATCTACTAAGTTTTAGACAGTATAGACCATATTTTCTTTTAAAAATCATTGCAACATTTCAATTTTGGAGAATCTTTTATTAAACAGATGGATGTTTTTTATTATGATATAAGTAGTTCAGTAATTAACAACGGACATGTGACTATTTTTTTCCTATTCATCGAGGTGTTAGACAAGGCTGCACTCTGTCCCCATATTTATTTATTACTTGTATTGAACTGCTTTCTTATGAGACATCAATAAATCCTAATATAAAAGGGACAACCATAGCTTGGAAAGAAATAAAAAATACTCTTTTTTCTGATGACGCCACGTTTCTAACTGATGGTTCTAAGAAATCGTTAGAAACCCTTATATATACTTTGGATAAGTATAGCAACGTTTCTGGTTTGAAGCTTAACATCTCTTATTGTAATGTTTTAAGGACAGGATCATTGAAAAATACCCAAGTAAAATATATGGAAAATAAAAATTTAACTGGTCCTCCGAACAATCAAAAGCACTTGGAATGGTTTTCTGCACTCACAAAAATGACCTGTTTAAATAAAATTGACAACCAAAAATCGAGTCATTCAATTTTTTTTAAATAGCTGGCAACACAAATAAACTTACACTTCTTGGAAAAATTACTGTCGTCAAATCTTTTGCACTTCAAAATTAATATATCCACTTACTGTTTTGCCAAACCCTTCAAATAACATAATAGCTTAACTATCTGATATAATGTTTAAATTTATTTGGGAAAACAAACACTATAAAATTAAAAAATCAACAATAATTCAAAATTATGAAAAAGGAGGATTAAAAATGATTGATTGAATCAAATGTGTTCATTCTCTTTCTCTTAAAGCAATTTGGATTTAACGCTTACTCGATGAAAATAACGGGCCATGGAATCATATATATAATCCTCAACTAGAAAAATTTGGTGGCACATTACTATTGGAGTGTAATATAAAATTTGAAGACATACATAAACTGTTTCCGAAAAATATATTCATTTAAAATATACTTGTTGCATGGGGAAAAATAAATGAGTCAAATGATAGTAAAATGGTTGGAAAGTCAGTTATATGGAATAACTTTGATTTAAATGTGAATAATACAATTTTTTTTTTATAAAAAATGGTTTGACAAAGGCATTAACTACTTTTAACATACTCGTATATTTGACTACAGAATTAAACAATTCTACTCTTTTGATTTTTTTCTCATTTTTTTATGATATTCCAAGGACTGACTTTCTCAAATATATTTCCTTAATCTCAAGTATGCCAAACACATTGAAAACCAAACTTAGCAAAGAACAAATAAATGTTATAAACACAAACAACATGATAAATAAATTAAAACAAACAAAACATGTAAATAAACTATTATACAACCATCTGCTACATAATGAAAAACATGATGATATGATCCAGCAACAAAAATTGACGGAACTCTTTGTAAATGAAGCATTATAATGGAGTGAAATATATTATATGCCTATAGTTTCAACATCTCATACAAAATTAAGAAACTTCAAATACAAATATATTCTTAGAATTGTAGCAACAAACACTAAACTGTTTATATATAAAATGGTGAGTTCAAACATATGTAATTTTTGTAACATGGACATAGAGACAGTAAATCATTTATTCTGGGAATGCCCTATTACACAGCACTTTTGGTCAAACTTAAAAATGTTATTAACTTATATGAACACTTCAATAGAACCCGTTCTTAAAATTATTACCTTTGGTATTCTCGGAAATCATAAAAAAAATGCCTTGAACATCATTATTATTTGTGCAAAGTATTATATATATACAAACAAATGTAAGAAAATAATTCCAAGCTGCGCCAGTTTTCAATTTTACCTTAAAAATCAAATTGAAATTGAAAAAGAAATAGCTTTGAAATACGATAAATTTTAGTATTTTACATATAAACGGAGATTTTACATCCTTAACAACTGATTCGTTATGAACACAAAAAACGAACTTAAACATTCAACTGTACGCGTATGTCTGCTAAGACTTTCTTTTCTATTCTCTTTACTCATCTATCGTCTTTCATATATTAAATAGAAAAAAAAATACACTTCCTATTGTCAAGAAAATATGTATAGTTTTAAATTGAAAACATATTATTTACTATTCTCTTTTAAACCCAATGTAATATATGACTAAATAAAATATATTTAAATGAGAAAAAACAATAAATTATTTACAAAAAAATAATCAGGATGGCAATAAAACATATTCATATAGAAAGAAAAAATGAAATAGGGTACATTATTTAAATATACGCTTTCAATGCTGACCTTAAATGAGAGGTTTCACGGTGCGGTAAATACTAAAACTCAATAAGATCTATTCTTTATCAAAACGTTAATTGTCTTTAATATAAGTTTGGACATTGTTAAATATAGCAATATTTTCATCGTTTGAGATATCATCTCTCCCGTATAACAAGGTTTTAACACTTAAAGGATGTAGATGACGTGTGACATGAAAGAGACGAAGTCAATTGTTTAAAAAAGAAGGACATTGCATGAAATAGTGTTCGGCACATGTACGAGATATTATGGTTAATTGACTTCTATGACTGTAAGTTTGGTGAAGAGCCAATTAAAAATGCAGCTGCTAGAGTGCACACAACACGTAGACGAGCGGACGACGAACGACGAACAAAGCAATTAGAATAGCACACCTTGGGCTTTGCCCAGGTGATCTAATAAGTGGTCATTTGATTAATAGTATTCTGTGTTGATATATAAGACAATGTCGTTATAATATCCGAACAGTTGATAATCCGTCTAATAGTATTACTACTGTTACATATCTATTCAATTTGCGTCATACCCGAATACGTTTTGTAGATCAGCAATGAGGGTGTAAACTGTTACACCACTTGATCCACGTCTATTGTAATATATACTAATATATCTGACGTAACTAAAATTAACATATCCTTCAATGCAGTTCTAAAGCTCCCCCCCCCCCCCCCCCCCCACACACACACACACACTTCCGCTCTGTTTAGCACAGCAAAATCTAGAAACGACCTATCATTTTCCTAATTTAATGGTCCCTGTACATTTATTAGGCATGTCAAAAGTGTTATCTTAGTAAGTGATCCTATTAATATTTTCAGTTGCATTTGTTAGTTTCTTTTAATATGAGAAGTTTTTATATTGGATTTTTCAATCAACACTGTCTAATAGTTCAGTACATAAATTAATTGCCATTTATAATGAGTTTGTCATATATGAGAATTGCATTCGTGCCTTGTTCTAGTATTATATTTATTTTCGTCTCATCTATGTACATATCACATAATAATAAAACATATACATGAACGTTTAAAATTGTAAAAGAATTATAAGAGACATTTTAAACATAAAATATGCATACCAATACAAAGTACAATTACTTGACATGATAAAGCTATGAAAAATATTGCTAATCTTTATACTAAAAACTGCAATAAACCAATTTTTTAATTAAAAAGCTGAAGAAGAAAAAGAGCACTATTGCGCATATTAAAACAATATCTTAAAAAAATGATTATCTCCTTTGATCAGATCAATTGAGAACTGATTAGCAATATTTTCATAGATGAAACAAAATATGGTAAGATAAAGAGAGAATTATTTACATAGGTAAAAAGTAAGACGTTGCAATATTATAAAACAGGTTTTGGCACATACTCGAATCAATGCAGGATGAGTAAATAAAGTGACTAGTTTATCAGGCTTTGGCATTGTTAAAAAGTTATCACAGATTTCATGGGCTTTTTCAAATAAAAGTTGTCTTAAATCATCATACTTGGTACATTCTAAAATAACATGACTTTCATCCTCCATGGGCATTTACGATTATCTTCTTTAAGATGTTCATACCTACCAGTTTCAATGCGTATTGGAGCTACTCCACATCTGAATTTACTGAAAGCTGAAATATGTCTAATTGGTAGTATCAAAGGCCCACGGGCCTCAACGGTCACCTGATTATCCTTGATGACATAAAACTTTATTAATCTATGACCCACCCCAAGACGTCATTGGAGTGGGGATCATGAACTTCACATAGGTATTAACTGTCATGTCAGCAACAACAAATCACACCAAAAAACATTCATATAAACCTATTCAGTCATAACAAATAACGTTTTGTGTCTTATATAGATTTAGTAAAGAAGATCCCTACCCCAGGGCTGAACGGTGAGACACAGGGACGTGCGATTCACATGTTTTATAAAGGTCCCATATACGCCCATATTCATGGTCACCGTTTGTTTCCCATTACTTCTGATAGGAAGAAGAAGATTTTCCAAGTTTATTTCCAATTTTACTGTTTTGGTCCCGCCCTCAAGACCCCAGAAGGGTGGGGACCATGCAATTCACAATTTTAATTCACTCTCAGGTACTTAAGCTGCATACAACATTTGATTACGATTGAGATTACGCTTTTTGAGAAGTTGAAAATGTCAATTGTTTACCTGCGTACGACGATGGACAAAAGGCGATCGCAAAATGTCCCATGGGACTTACTACCACGCCAATTAAACAGTAAAAATCCATTGTAATGAATGAAATCAGCTTGAACTATGCAGACACTATATGTCTGGCAGCCATGCTTGGGTATTTCCCCCAAACACACAGTATTAGTATTTATTAGTTTAACTATTTTTTTGAACAAAAGTTTATCTAGAACATTGTTATAATTTATTATTGCTTTTGTTGTAAGTCATTATATTACTATATTTGTACTGTATATTATTAGTGTCAATTTCATTATACATAAAGAGCATTGGTATCCATAAGTGTAGCTTTTATATGTGACACTCTTATAAGATAGTAAAGTCTAAAATAAGTTTCGATAATCGTCTACTATTACATCATCATCATCATTATCATCATAATTATCATTATTATAATTATAACTATAACTATAATCAATATTTCCATTAGTAGTAGTAGTAGTAGTAATAGTTAGTAGTAGTTAGTAGTAAGTAGTATTAGAAGTAGTAGTAGTAATAGTAGTAGGTAGTAGTAGTAAGTAGTAGTAGTAAGTAGTAGTAGTAGTAGTAGTAATAGTAGTAGTAGTAAGTAGTAGTAGTAGTAAGTAGTAGTAGTAAGTAATCGCAGTAGTAGTAGTAGTAGTAGTAGTAGTAAGTAGTGGTAAGTAGTAAGTATTAGTAGAAGTAAGTAGTAGTAGTAAAAGTAGTAGTAGTAGTGGTAAGTAGTAGTTAGTAGTAGTAGTAGTAAGTAGTAGTAAGTGGTAAGTAGTAGTAAGTAGTAGTAGTTAGTAGCAGTAGTAGTAGTAGTAAGTAGTAGTAAGTAGTAGTAAGTAGTAGTAGTAGTAGTAAGTAGTAGAAGTAAGTAGTAGTAGTAGTAGAAGTTGTAGTAGTAGTAATAGTAAGTAGTAGTAGTAGTAGTATGATTAGGCAGCCAATCAAACAGTAAACATTTATTGTATTGAATGAAATCAGCTTTAGCTATGCAGACAATATATGTTTGGCGGTCTCGTCTGGGTATTTCCCCCAAACACTGTTTTCACAGAAGAGGTTTATCAATGGCTGATGCTGATTCCATCTAATCCATGATCCTCAATCCATATATTCAAAATTTCCTGACATTTAGTAAAAATAACTTACGGAAACAATCCGCTCCCCCACCTGAGGCTGCCATTTCTACGTTAACCTGTCCTGCAATGAAAAGATAATTTTTAAAATATATATCAATATATTAATTACATTTAATTAATAAATACAAAAAAAGAAAGGTACTTTATTTTTTCGTGAAATGTAATTTAAAAAATGTTCAACATTTTTTCTTATCAAACAGTGCACGCGCTTATTTGTTCCATCCGAGATCTCAAAAGTAATTGTGTAGACTGTGTATCGTATTTTTGTTGACGATTTTGTTATTCCTTCTTAAAAGTATTGATTAGACTAATTTACAAGTATATAATTCATAAAAACAACCGTGTGAAAAACAAAAATATCCAACACCATATATTGTGAGATCCCTTGTGGGTGAGGTTCTTAAAATTTCGGCCATACACTACATTTTACAAAATTAGTTCTTTAATATGCCTGTGGCCTCTTGGATACTATGTTACTCTGTAGGTACTAGCACTAATAGTTGTGTATAAAGCAGTGACAGAGGTCGTGGTATCAGTAACAGTAATGTATGTAGTAGCAAAAGTGATAGTGGTGGTGGACATGATAGTAATATTTTGTAAACACTGATCTCTCTCTCCCTTCCTACCTATAAACAACCTAAAAATCAATATTATTTTAAGATTTTGAAGGCATATTTTTTATTTATTCAATATACAACTTTTTGTAATCATGATAATTATTATTAGATAATTTGACATTTATAATGTATGAAGTTATAAGTATTTATTAGTATTACTATTTTTGTTATTATTACTAATTTTATTAGTATTACTATCAAACTTTAGTATTTATTCTATTACTCTATCTTTTTATTACTGGTGATATTTGTTCAAATTGTTATTCTTCTAATAATCATATTTGATATACCTTTCGTTTAATTACTATTATTATTATTTTATAAATATTATTATTTTCATTAACAGTTCTCTCCAAATAAACACTATATGGGGGTATTTAAGCACTGAACTTTCTGAATAAAGCATTGAAGTTTAAAGTAAGGTGTAAAATAAACGTTAATTTTGATATACTGTCAATCTTAGTGTCCATTGGTTTATTATACGTAGCAATTTGAATAAATATGTTCATTTTTACCCTTTGCATTTTAAAAATAAGCGATGTGTGTGTGTGTTTCCATATGACATGATCTAAATATATTTGTTAACATGTGTATAGATATGACGATGTACTATGTATAAGTAAAATAAAATATATGTTCTGTTCTGTTCTATTAAAATTTAAGTAGTACAATACTTTTTTGAACAAAAGTTTATCTACAGCATTGTTATAATTTATTATCACTTTTGTTGTAAGTCCTTATATTACTATACTTGTACTGTATATTATTAGTTTCATCATCATTATATATTAAGATCATCGGTATCAATAAGTATAGCTTTTATATGTGACACTCTTATAAGATATAAAAGTCTAAAATAAGTATCACCTTCATAACCCGATAATCGTCATCATTATCATAATTCATTATTATAATTATAACTATTACTATTATCAATAATGCCATTAGTAGTAGTAAGTAGTAGTAGTAAGTAGCAGTAGCAGTAGTAGTTTAGTAGTAGTATTAGTAGTAGTAGTAGTAGTAGTAGTAGTAGTAGTATCAGTAACAGAAGCAGCAGCTGTAGAGGTAGCAGCAGTAGTAGAAGTAGTAGTATAATTTTATATTACTATTACTTTTATTACTATTATGTTTATGCTTATTAACATCAACATCACCGTTGCCTTATATGATTTTGTTATAATGTTATGATTGGTTTATATTGTTATATTGGGGGGGGGGGGGGGCGGGGGGCGTGTATTTTATACTCATGAATTCAAAACTTTCTATTTTCTTATCTTGAAAATATAGTACACCGTGTTACGAGACAAGAAAACTACAAGTAGGAATAATCAAGTATGCCGTATCAGCATTTATAGATACAAGTATATATCAGTATTCGGTATTTGTATACTTGTCCGCTTATCACGCAACGCAGTGTTTTCTGAAAAGCAAATACGTATACGATTTAGGTCAGTACATTCACTTCTCTTGCAAACACAACATAAGAACGCAACATTGTAACCGATCTATACCAATGTCATATTCTAGTTTTCATTTCTTACTGTTGAAAAAGGGAATCGGATTTTCAGTCAGTTGGGTATGACAGATCAAACGTTACATTATCGCTTACTCTGACCCTAACTTAATATGTGTGTTGTTAAATTGTACATATTTATATGGGGTTGGAATTTAAATTCATGTTTTTCGTTTTACATTCTTGTGGTCAAACTAAGAACATAAGTATAAAATACAACAAATACATAAGATTAACGAACATATTTTAAACTAAACAGTAAGAATGCACTATGTAATTCCCATGTTAACTCGCTCGTCCAAGAAGTAAAGTTTACGCCTGTTCCCTGACACTTCTTAAACTTAGGTTAGATGAAGCGTTATTTTTTTCCAATTAACTGTGCTTTCGGTTTCGTGTAGTTGGATCATCTGTTGTGATATGTAACCTTTAATCCGGGAAACACAATTATTGGAAATTTACCGAAACTATAAACCCGTTGTATAACAAGAGTTGTCAGACGACAACAAAGCTCGCCGATGGGATAAAACTCACCACCAATGCAAAGATTGAGATTGGAGGCAAACACCAAAACTTAAACGCATCTAAACGCAAAAGTTTAACCTGGGTGTCTACGGACGAAAAATTAAGTGTTAAAGGGCCATAAATCTGCCAAAAAAAAACAACAAGAGTTATGGTTCTTGTCTCTGTGTGTTTCAATGATGATGGTGAACACACATGCAAAGTTTCATTCATATCCAATGAGTGGTTGCATAGATATCTTACATGATAAAAAACTTAACCTGAAAAAATAAATGAAAAAAGGGCCATTACTGTGCCAAAATGCAACCCAGAGTTACGTTTTTTGTCTCTGTCTGTTTCAATGATGTGGGCGAACACACACGCAACGTTTCATTCTAATAAAAGTCGGAAGATATCCGAGTAAGTTGACCTTTCTCTATGTTAGGTCTAATTTGTGTTTTCGTAATATATGTTGATCTTATACAAGATACTCTCCGTATATCTCAGTATTAACCACATTGTTTTGTCCACTGATTTGCCACATGTACTCTGTCGTATTTCACAAACACAGACACAGAGTTATTTCCCCTCATTTATGTTGCTACATGTGTGTAAAAATAATCAAAATTGCGCACGTGTATGCGTTTGTTTTTAAAAAGGTTTATTGTTTCGTGAAGACGTTTACTAATAACTTGGTTTGTTTATTTTTTCACAAATTAAACACATACTCTTAGAGCGGCATAACCAGTAAATTCTACCCTTCTAATTCAGTAAATAACTGATGTAAGTGTAATACGTGTATTTAGCTTAAAGTGTGATAATATATTGTGCAAAATACCGTTGTTAATGAATGGTAAAAAAATGAAAAACTTGCTTTAATCGCCGATATTTGAATTAGACCTGACCAGTGGTACAACATAAATGATCTAGTATTTATATATAAACCCATTACATCCATCAACGTTCGGAAATTTCCGCACATCATCGATTCAACCCGAGTAAACGGTTAAGTTTATATAATATATACTACCTATCTTGATATATCATTGTATGGATTAGTTGGTATAATCTATGGATTATGACTCAGAAGATCTGGTTTCGAGTTCCGTGACTAGTATTTTTTTTCCCTAGAAACACCTTTGTTCTTACAGTTTTCTATAAACGGCTTCTCCTATTTAAAGAAATATCTATTAAAACAAAATGGCAATACAAATATATGTCCATATAAATTATGCATTTATATCTTTGCACATATCCAGCGGATATTTAATACTGAAGAATGGCGGAAATGGCTGTGCTAGAATTATTGATCAGTAAATATAGATATAAAAGGATGATTCATTCACGTCTATTAATAAATGCATCGAAGGCCAAACAAACAGAAATGATTGTCATTTATAAACTTTAGATTTATTATTAAAATACTGTAACAAATTGAAATTGGTGGTTACGGATACATCGAAAATTAAATGCATGCATTTAAAGAAAGGTGGTAGGCTACCAGAAAAAAATATATATTCATTTAAAAGACAATACAGTAGAAATAGTAAACAATTAAGTATTAAGGTATTGTTTTCAATTCTCTGAAGGACAGAGCACTTCATCATGCGAAACTTTGAAAGTATTTTTCAAATGAATAAACATTTTTATTTTATTTACGCATTTTTTGTAAACATTTGTAAGCAGTAAAAAAAACTATAAAGAATTATATTAATTTATAGAGAAATCGGTAAAATGTGTTTCAAACTTTGAGACAAAATAAAGAGTATATGGCACAATTTAATAAATTGTATTCATTGGAGTTCAATTATACTGAACAGAAAAGCTAACTCACACCTGACATTTTATGTATTTTCTCAAAAAGTATCAAAGCAATTTCCTTGAAATTCGGACTTGAAAAAGAAAGAACATTTAGACTATGGAAATACAAAATTGGCGGGTAAGCTGTTCCGTTCAGTATAGTTTGTTAGTATTGTATCGTTTTGTATTAAATGGTTATAAATTAAAATACCTATTTTTCATTTTTTTATTTATTTATTTATTTATTTATTATCATCATTATTATTACTTCACTTTTTAATTAATTTAATGTCAGCCCGGAAATGGTTGGCGGCTGTGTTGACAATAGAAGCGGTGATAATTGTCGTAGTTGTTGTTGCTAAGGTGACAGTAGTAGTAGTAGTAGTAGTAGCAGTAGTAGTAGTAGCATTATTATAGTCTAATAGAAACAGCGGTAATTGAAGTAATAAGCAGCAAAAGTAGAACTAGTAGTAGTTGTAGCAGTAGTGGTAATAGTAGAAGTACTAGTAGTACTAGTAGTAGTAGTTGTTGTAGTAGTACTAGTAGTGGTTGAAGACGAAGTAGTAGTAGTTGTATCAGTAGTAGTTATAGTAGTAGTTGTAACAGTAGTAGTAGTAGTAGTAGTAGTAGTAGCAGTAGGTGTAGCAGTAGTAGTAGTAGCAGTAGCAGTGGTGATAACTGTAGTCATTATGGTAGTTGTAGTTGCTATGATGACAGTAGTAGTAGTAGTAATAGTAGAAGTACTAGTAGTAGTAGTAGTAGTAGTAGTTGTTGTAGTAGTACTAGTAGTGGTTGAAGACGAAGTAGTAGTAGGAATAGCAGTAGTAGTTATAGTAGTAGCAGTAGTAGCGGTGATAACTGAAGTCATAATGGTAGTTGTAGTTGCTATGATGACAGTAATAGTAGTAGTAGTAGAAGTAGTAGTAGTAGCAGTATTAGTAGTAGTAGCAGTAGTAGTAATAGTAGTAGTAGTAGTAATATGAGTATTAGTAGTAGCAGTAACAATAGTAGAAGTAGTAGTTGTAGTAGTAGAAGTAGTGTGAGTAGTTGTACTAACAGTAGCAGCTGTTATAGTAGTAGTAGTAGAAGTAGTAGTAATAGCAGTAGTAGGAGTAGAAGAAGTAGTAGTAGAAGTTGCAGCAGTAGAAGTAGTAGTAGTAGTAGTAGTTGTAGCAGTAGAAGACGTAGTAGTAATAGTAGCAGTAACAGTAATAGTAGTAGTAGTAGTAGAAGAAGTAGTAGTAGTAGTTGTAGCAGTAGTAGTAATAGTAGTAGTAGCAGTAGCAGTAATAGTAGTAGTAGCAGAAGTAGTAGAAGAAGTAGTAGTAGTAGTTGCAGCAGTAGAAGTAGTAGTAGTAGTAGTAGTTGTAGCAGTAGCAGTAATAGTAGTAGTAGTTGTAGCAGTAGTAGTAGTAATAGTAGTAGTAGCAGTAATAGTAGTAGTAGTAATATAAGTAGTAGAAGAAGAAGTAGTAGTAGTAGTTGTAGCAGCAATCGTAGTAGTAGTAGTGGTAATAATAGTAGTAGTAGTAGTAGTAGTAGTGGTAGTAGTTGTAGCAGTAATAATAGTAGTAGAAGTAGTAGTCTTAGTAGCAGAAGAGGCAGAAGAAGTAGTAGTTGTAACAATTACAGTAGTAGAAGTAGTAGCAGTAGAAGTAGTTGTAGTAGTAGAAGTAGTGTGAGTACTAGGAGAAGCAGCAGTAATAGAAGTAGTCGTCGTCGTCGTCGTCGTCGTCGTAGTAGAAGTAGTAGTGGTAGTAGTAGTAGTAGAAGTAGTTGTAGCAGTAGTAGAAGTAGTAGTAGACGTAGTAGTAGCAGAAGCAGTAGTAGTAGTAGTAGTAGTAATAGCAGTAGTATTAGTAATATAAGTAGTAGTAGTAGAAGTAGTAGTAGTAGAAGAAGTAATAATAGTAGTTGCAGCAGTAGAAGAAGTTGTAGTAGTAGTTGTAGCAGTAGTAATAGTAATAGCAGTAGTAGCAGCAGCAGTAGTAGTAGTAATAAAGGTAGTAATAGAAGTAGTTGTAGCCGTAGTAGTAGTAGCAGTATCAGTAGTAGTTATAGTAGTAGTATAGTAGTAGTAGCAGTAGCAGTGGTGATAACTGTAGTCATTATGGTAGTTGTAGTTGATATGATGACAGTAGTAGTAGTAGTAGTAGTAGTAACAGTAGTAGTACTAGTACTAGTAGTTGTTGTAGTAGTACTAGTAGTGGTTGAAGACGAAGTAGTAGTAGATGTAGTAGTTATAATAGTAGGAGTAGTTGTAGCAGAAGTAGTAGCAGTAGTAGCGGTGATAACTGTAGTCATTATGGTAGTTGTAGTTGCTATGATGACAGTAGTAGTAGTAGTAGTAGTAGTAGTAGTAGTAGTAGTAGCAGTAGTAGTAGTAGTAGTAGTAGTAGTAATAGTAGTAGTAGTAATATTAGTAGTAGTAGTAGCAGTAACAGTAGTAGAAGTAGTGTGAGTAGTAGTAATAGCAGTAGCAGCTGTTATAGTAGTAGTAGTAGTAGTAATAGCAGTAGTAGGAGTAGAAGAAGTAGTAGTAGTAGAAGTTGCAGCAGTAGAAGTAGTAGTAGTAGTAGTTGTAGCAGTAGAAGAAGTAGTAGTAGTAGTTGTAGCAGTAGTAGTAGTAATAGTAGTAGTAGCAGTAATAGTAGTAGTAGTAGTATAAGTAGTAGAAGAAGTTATAGTAGTAGTTGTAGTTGTAGTTGTAGTAGTAGTAGTAGCAGTAATAGAAGTGCTACATTTTGTAGTATTATTCTTCATGTTACGCACACTTGCAGATTATCAATGTTTACATGATTGACAATTAAGGTATAGAAAATTGAGCATGATCTTGTTTACCGTTTTGCTTTCCTACTTTATTTAAATGAGATATTTAAAGCGGAGTTTTCCTTAGTTTCTACTTTAACCAGCAATTTAATTGGTTTAATCACTACCTCGATCTTCAACCACCGAAGAAGTAGCCGGCTCGCAACAGTAGTAACAGAAGTAGTTGGAGCAGTAGTAGTATTAGTAGAAATAGTAGTAGTAGTATAGTTGTAGTAGTAGTAATAGTAGTAATAGTAGTAAGTAGTTGTAGTTGTAGCAGTAAGAATAGTAGTAGTAGTTGTAGCAGTAGTAATAGAAGTAGTAGTAGAGTATGTAGTAGTAGTAGTAGTAGTAGTAATAGTAGTAGTAGTAGTACAGAAGCAGTAGAAGAAGCAGTTGTAGCAGTAGTAGTAGCAGTAGTAGTAGAAGTAGAAGTAGAAGTAGAAATATATGTAGTAGTTAAAGTAGTAGAAATAAGAGTAATAGTAGTAGAAGTAGTAGCAGTGTGTGTATTAATAGGTAGTAGTAGAAGTAGTTGAAGTAGTAGCAGTGCAGTAGCAGTAAAAGTAGTAGTAGTAGTATTTGGTAGTAGTAGTTGTTGTAGTTTGTTAGTTGCAGTAGATGTTGTAGCAGTAGTAGTAGCAGCAGTTGTTGTAGTAGTAGTGCGAGTCGTAGTACTAGCAGTAGCAGCAGTAATAGTAGTAGCAGTAGGTAGAAGTAGTAGTAGTAGCAGCAGCAGCAGCACCAGTCGCAGCAGTATCCGTAACAGCGGTAGTAGTAGTAAAAGTAGTAGAAAAAGTAGTAGTAGTAGTACTAGCAGTAGCAACAGTAATAGTAGCGGTAGTAGTATAATTTCGCCCCATTAGTGCAATATGGTACCAAGTTTATATGAAATAAGAAGGCACTTGGTACCTTATTGCACCAATGGGGCGATTTAATATTACTTTTACTATTATTATTATTATGCTTATGCTTATTAACATCAACATCACCTTGCCTTATATAAGTTTGATATAATGTTATTATTTGTTTATATTGTTATATATCATTACTATCCTTTTATTTATAGAATATTACTACTGATATTTTTATTATCATAATATTTTTTTTTCAGTTAGGCCTATATATTTATTTTCATCATCATCATCAGCAGCATTTTTAATATCAGTATATCATTTCATTTATTACATTATCATTAGTCAGAGGCCGATTTAGATTGCAGATTAGTGTGGGGGCGTGTATTTTATACTCATTCAAATCTTTCTATTTTCCTTTCTTGAAAATATTATACACCGTGTTACGAAAAAACGAAACCTACAAGTACGAATAATCAATTATGCTGTATCAGCATTTAGAAATACAAGTATATATCAGTATTCGGTAGGTGTGTCTGCTCGTTTATCGCGCAACGCAGTATTTTCTGAAAAGCAAATCCGTGTACATTTTAGGTTAGTACTTTCACTTCTCTTGCAAACACAGCATAATGTGTCTTAAAAGCGTAACATTGTAATCGTTCTCTACCAATATCATATTATAATTTTCATTTCTTATCGGTGATAAAAGAAATTGGATCCGGAATTTTCAGTCAGTTGAGTATGGCAGGTCAAACGTTGCATTATCGCATAACTCTTAATATTTGTTTTGTTAAATTGTACATATATGGGGTTGAATTTTAAATTCATGTTTTTCCTTCTACATTCTTGTGCTCAAACTAAGAACATCAATATAAAATTCAACAAATATATAAAAATTAACAAACTCATATTAAACTTAGCAATAAGAATGCACTGTGTAATTCCCATGTTTACTCGCCCGTCCCAGTAGTAAAGTTTACGCCCTTTCCCTAAAACCAACATGCTTCTTCAACTTAGATCAGACTGACGAAACGTTTTTTCAGTTCACTGTACTTTCGGTTTCGTATAGTCGAATCAACTACTGTGATATGTAATCTTGATAGTCCGGAAAACACAATTATTGGAAATTTACCGAAACTATAAACCCATTGTATAATAAAAGTCGGAAGATATCCGAGTAAGTTGACCTTTCTCTATGTCATGGCTTATTTGTGTTTTCGTAATATATGTAGATCTAATACAAGTTACTCTCCGTATATCTCATTATAAACCATATTGTCTTGACCAATGATTTGCCACATGTACTCTGTCGTATTACACAAAAACACAGACTAATAGAATTTCCCCTCACATGTGTTTGATAGTTTGATACCTGTATTTAGCTTAAATTGTGATGCTATATTGTGAGAAATACCGTTGTTAACGGTCAAAAACAAATGAAACTTGCTATAATCGCCGATATTTGAATTAGACCTGACCCGTGGTACGACATAAATGATTTAGTATTTATATATAATCTCATTACATCCATCAACGTTCAGAAATTTCCGCACATCATCGATTCAACCCGAGTAAACGGTTAAGTTTATATCTATATACTACCGATCTTTTTATATCCTTGTATGGAGTAGTGGGTATAATCTATGGATTACGACTCGGAAGATCCGGTTTCGAGTTCCGTGACTAGTATTTTTTCCCTAGAAACACCTTTGTTCTTACAGTTTTCTATAAACGGCTTCTCATATTTAAAGAAATATCTATTAAAACAAAATGGCAAAATAAATACAATATGTCCATATAATTCATGCATTGATATCTTTGCACATTTCTAGGATACTTAGTACTGAAGAATGGCGGAATTGGCTGTGTTAGATTTAATGATCAGTAAACATAGATATAAAACACGATGATTCATTCATGTCTATAAATAAATGCATCGAAGGCCATACGAACTCACGGAAATGATTGTCATTTATAAACAATGTGTTTCTTTCTTTTTAAAAGTAATATCTTCCGATACTTGTCGTACCGCTTAAGTAATCACAGTGCATGAATGCTTGGTATGTTTTCAAGCATTTCTATTTTAGTATCATGTGTTTAAATGATATAGGCAAGAAGATACCGTTATAAACAGTGATGTTGTCATTGTGTTTTATTCAGATAATTAAAATGGTTTTATATCACACGTATATCTCGGTGGTATTGTTATTTTTGCTAATTACACCAATGAGTTGCGAACTTTAGATTTATTGTTAAATTACTGTAACAAATTGAAATTGGTGGTTAATACATCGAAAACTAAATTCATGCATTTAAAGAAAGGTGGTAGGCTACAAGAAAAAATATATATTCTATTTAAATGATAATACAGTAGAAATAGTAAACAATTAAGTATTAAGGTATTGTTTTCAATTCTCTGAAGAACAGAGCATTTCATCAGGCGAAACTTTGAAAGTATTTTTTAAATGAATAAACATTTGAATATATTTACCGACATTTCTGTATTACATAAATTAGACTATTTGCGCAATTTTGTAAACATTTGTAAGGAGTAAAAAACTATAAAGAATTATATTAATTTAAAGAAAAATTGGTAAAATGTGTTTCAAACGTTGAGACAGAATAAAAAATCTATGGCACAATTAAATAAATTGTATTCATCGGATTTCAATTATACTGAACGGAACAGCTAACCCACCACCTGACATTTTATGTACCTGACATTTTATGTATTTTCTCAAAAAGTATCTTGAAAAAAAAAAGAACATTTACACCCTGTTAATCAATTAATAATTGTCTGTTAACTTGTACAAATTAATAACGCTACTCCATATTTTGACGGATATTTTGGAAATACAAAATTGGCAGGTTAGCTGTTCCGTTCAGTATCTTTCGTTAGTATGTATCGTTTTGTATTAAATGGTTATAAATTAATATTAATATTTTTCAATTATTTATTTATTAATTAATTAATTAATTAATTAATTAATTAATTAATTAATTTATTTATTTATTTATTTATTTAAATATCTATTTATTTATTGTTATTATTATCATCATTATCTTTACTTCGCTTTTAATTAATTTAAGGTCAGCCGGGAAATATATGGTTTGCGGCTGTGTTGGCAGTAGTAGCGGTGATAACTGTCGTCATTGTGGTAGTTGTTGTTGCTATGGTGACAGTAGTTGTGGTAGTGGTAGTAGTTGTAGTAATAACAGTAGCAATATTGATAGTCTAATAGAAACAGTGCGGTATTTGAAGTAATAGTAGTAGTAACAGTAGGTGTAGCAGTAGTAGCAGTAGTAGCAGTAGCAGTAGTGGTAGTAGTAGCAGTAGTAGTAGCAGTAGTAGCGGTGATAACTGTTGTCATGATTGTGGTAGTTGCAGTTGCTATGATGACAGTTGTAGTAGTAGTAGTAGTAGTAGTAGTAGTAACAGTAGGAATATAGTCTAATAGAAACAGTAGTGGTAAAAAGCAGCAGCAGCAGTAGTAGTAATAGTAGTAGTAGTAGTAGTAGTAGTAGTATGAGTAGCAGTAGCAGTAGCAGTAATAGTAGTAGAAGTTGTAGCAGCAGTAGTAGTAGAAGTAGTAGCAGTAGTAATATCAGTAGCAGCAGCAGTAGCAGCAGCAGCAGCAGCAGTAGTACTTGTGTAAAAGTAGTAGTAGTAATAGTAGTAGAAGTAGTAGTAGTAGTAATAGAAGTAGTAGTAGTAGTAATAGTAGTGGTGGTAGTAGCATAAGCAGCAGCAGTAGTATTAGTTGTAGTAGCTGTAGCAGTAGAAATATTCTCAAACGAAAAAGAAACCCGACACAGTATATTTTACCTATTTTCCAGTAATCAGATTAGGTAACTATATAATCAATGGTTGGACATTAAAATGTTATGTTTTCTGAACACAAACATGCCTTATAACTTTACTCATGCATTTTATCATTGTTTAATGACGTTATTTTGATGACAGGGGTGGTAAATGGAATTGCCTGTGACTGTGTCAGTGAATATTTTTGTTTTTGAAATTAGAGATATTCATTTTCCTGGCATTTGTTTGTTATTTCTTTCGCAGCTCTAATCGGGCGATTTTGTTCACGCAATCGGTTGCGTATGGTTTGTGAAATAACATTATACACAGGTACCCTCTTGGTCTACCTGACAAAGGAAGATCATGCACATCACCAGTCAGCCTGAAACGTCTAGCGAGTTCATGAATTGTGTCCCTGCTGCAATTAAACGTCGTACTGACGTCAACAACAGATACGCCCGCTTGTAACATCCCGATAGCTCTATTTCTCTCAGCCTCTGACAATCTTGGCATTTTGTTTAGATTTCAGTTGTGAATTGAGTAGTGCGTTAGCTAAGGTACAATGTGACACGCCTGTTTACACTGTATCGAACCACGTTTAGTGTGCTCAAGGTCCACGTGCAAAACGAGCAATTTTGACATTAACCGAATTTTAGAGACGTCGTACGATACTAAGTTTAAAACGTGTTGTGTAATGAAAGACCTTCCGTTTGTGTCATGATAAAACATAAACAAAAATATTACGTCACATTATAACGTGTAACGTTTCTTTTTTGGCTGAGTATAGTAGTAGAAATAGTAGAAGTAGTAGTATAAATAGTAGAAGAAGTAGTAATAGCACTTGTAGTAGTATAAATAGTAGTAGTAGAAGTAGAAATATTAGTAGTAGTAGCAGTAGTAGTACTAGTAGTAGTAAGTAGTAGTAGTAGTAGTAGTAGTAGTAGTAGTATAAATAGTAGTAGTAGTAGTATCATCAGCAGTAGCAGTAGCAGTAGCAGTAGACCGTATTAGGCCTATTACTGGACCTATTTTCATTAGTCTTATTGTTAATACTATTTATATAATTATCATCAGTATTATCACATTAATCATAAATTATTACTTAGATAATATTACTATCATTATAGTGTTATTGCAATTATTTATTAATTATCATAAAAAAGGTTAATAGCCGCAGCTAAACACTATCATTTTGTTAATAATATATCATATTATCACCAGCCACATTCAGGTTTATTGTTTGTGAAAATTCACGACACCCAGATAATATCAGATTTTTCATGAATGCAGCGAAGTGCTGCGACTTTCACGACACTCCTGTATTGGATAACACACACTTACTGAATGTGTACTTTCTCTTTTCCTTCCCAGGAAATCTAATACACAGCATTACGAAAAAAATAGAAAACTTCACAAATACGTAAATAGTCTATTGTGCCATGTTAATATATAGATATATCAAATTAGACATATGCATACCTGCCCATTTAACACGCAATGCAGCATTTTTAGAAAATGTACTAGATCTATACTAATATGAGGTCAGTGCTTTTTGTTTTAAAAATAACCTATTCAGTCAATCACACGTGACAACACCTCCTTGATAATATATTATGATAACCATTGCTCAAACCCAGATATAAATTTAGTGATTAAAAAACTGTACCACAACCCATGGTAGTTAGACTACCACAGTTGTACCCGAGTGAAGGGAGTCTGTCTTCTGGGGCTCAATGCGGATTTTTTTAATTTTCGGAGATGGGGTCAACAAATTCAAGTGGAGTGGAGTGGGGACGAATTTATATATATATATTCACTATGACATTCAATGAATTATGTACATATCTTACATATCTTAATGTTCAGGAAACTCAGGAATGGCGGAAGGCCAAACTGTGTTCCCCGCTCTAAATCCGCCACTGTGCAAGCATTTTTTTTAAAGCTTGATTGAAAATGTTTCTAAATGGATATATAGTATCAGAGACCTGTGTAGTGTTTGTGTGAGGTGGGGAGGGGATGGGGGTTGTTATCATTGAATGTAGTATGTGTTCTCTTGTTTTATCAGTAAATGAAATTGCTGGTTAAAAACTTCATTATTGAAATACAAGCCGCCAAACATATTATGCTATAATAAAATTTTGGGACCAAATATATTATTACATTCCATAGTTCAATGAGAAGACGAAAAGCACGTTATTATTTTTCCAGGCTGACCTTTTGATTATTAAACATTCGATGACATTTTAAAAGTACCTCGAGCCAGCCCGAGCTTTTCTTGAGTTTACTATAGTGTTATCCTATTAAGGTCATCCTTCAAATATTTAGCCGCCCCTATCTCTCACTCAAAATGCAGATACCCTAATGTTTTATTGAATTTAGATAAAGAACTAAATACTTAAATCACAATTTGGTAAAAAATGTTAATTTATTTACTTATTCATCTGCTATAACATAAATATATATACATATATATAAAGTCTCCGGAGATAGTAAAATTATCCATGCATCATGGCCCGTTTCGCTAACCCTCGTTAGTGCTAAGATACGCACCTGTGAACGTTTCATTTGTGCAGTAATTTTGCAAATTTTAAAAACGAATACTATTAACAAGGCTAGCACAAGTTCATGAAATGATGTAAGTGAAACACTTAATGAATATCCAGACTTTTTCCAGAACTCGTGAAAGTAAGTGAAACGGACCATTGACAACCAACTTATCCTCATAGTACAAGTTGGATCGTTGCACCACAGGGATCCGTCACATGCTATGATAGAGAGGATTTTTTTTATTATTTCTTTAGATAATATACATATATATATATTTTTTTTTAATTGTTGTTTATATGAAACTCAAGTACTTAAATGTAAAATAAAATATATACACACATAAAACCATATATAGAGACAAGGGGAAGAACATGGAGAATTTCAATTTTGACCCTAACGTTCTTATACCCCATATGATATCCGACTCATAACTACTGAACTACATGAGCAAAGAATAATACTAACAGAAAATGTATTCTTTTACCAAATTAAAATGTATTACAAACTCGTAAATTATGATTTTCTATATACCGAAACGGTTGTTTTGCAAGTCGGACACGATCGCGTAAAGCATTGACACGGTCGTGTCCAAGAAATAGCGGGAGAACTTGCTGGAACAGGTTATAATTAATAAGAATGTTTATAAATACACTACAATTGCCGACCTCGGAAAGCTCTATCGGTGAAGAATACGCGTATTTTTTAATAACTGACAAGCATTTCTTCTTTTCCAACCATGATCAGATCATAAGTCACATGATCAATATTTGTATCAGTCATTCAATCAGAATATAGGTTTCATCCGCAGTGTCACGGGATCTAACATGGAATGAAAATGCTAGAACGGATAGCGAGAAAGACAAAATACGCGTATTCTTCGCCGATAGAGCTTTTCGAGGTTGGCAATTGTTTGCAGTTAATGTATTTATTAACATTCTTATTAATTAATTTGAATCCCCATCCTGGTGTGGCTTTTATGACGGTTGATATGCGACATTGCGTGGGAAGTTATTGGTTACTTGAACATATGACAAAGAGAGTCTCAATCATTCGTCTCTCAACACGAGTCAAGTGGGAATTTACCGGTTACTTAACGAAATTCTCCATCTTCTTCCGCTTGTCTCTATATATGGTTTATGTGTATTAATATTTTTTTTACATATATGTACTTGACTTTCATAAAAACAACATTTAAAAAAAAAATAAAAATAATAATAATAATAATAATTAAAAAAATCCCCTCTATCATAGCATGTGACGGATCCCTGTGCGTTGCACGGGCAAACGATCTTTTTTTAAAGACAGGTCTTTTATCATGAAAAATGTCTCGCATGAAAAAAAAATTTTGTTTACAGGCTTTATTGGCTGAATACAAAATCCAATCATATCTCATAAAATCGTCATGACCGTTAAATGTTTATTAACATACATTTAAACAAGATGGCGTGTCAAAAATCGATACATACACCCTGTCTGCTAGATATGTTATATTTAGAGCAGCTTTTATAATCATATAATCTATATGATAACGTAAACTTAATATTATGATTTTCCAACTTTTAATAAAAAATAATATAACTTATTAACTCACCCGCCCCAGAAGTGAATTATATGTCCGTTCGCTAACACCATCATTTGTCTTATGAACAAAGCACGTAAGCGACGTGTGCATTTATTATTATTATGCAAGGTTAGCATTTCCGTGTATTATACTTTCGGTTTCGCATAATCTGGTTCTCGGTCATTTATCAAATACTGCGTCACACAGCCTTGTACAAGCCGGAAAACACTATAACTGGAAACTGAAACAATGATTTACAGAAAATATAAAACGTGGGCTCAAATAACATTGTATATAATTATATAAAATTTGGACGATATATGAGTAAGTTAATTTTCGTTGCTTAATATCACGTCTGTTGTGTTTTTAAATGTCATGCTTAGTACTCGTACTTTGTAGTATATGCTGTACATTTGGATATTATAGACCACATTCTTGTTGTAGAATATGTAACAGCTGTCCAGTAATGTATGGTGGCTGATTTCTACCATGTCGTGCTGGTGGGACTAAAACACGACAACACTTAAACACGAATACTCGACAAATTACATGTGTCGGGTTTTCGATGTAATTTGTCGAGTTTTCGTGTTTAAGTGTCGGCGTGGCGGAGATACAAAACACGGAAAACTTTACGGGAAAACTCGACCAAAACAACATATTTATTGTTCGAGTTTTATTGTTGGCGGGTATGAATATGTCGTATCGGCGCCCTTTATTTGTCGTGTTGTCGTGTCTTCGCCCCGTGGGCATGTTAATACGACAAATACTTTATTTGTCGAGTTTTCGTGTCGGCGTGGCACAACAATTACACATATGTATGTTTCATATCATAGACGAAATCAGAGATCAACACAAATACAAAATTATCTAAACATTGACAGCAGCAAGATCAAAGTTCATCATAATGTTAAATACTTACCATTCCAGTCCAGATCACTTGCACGTCCTGCATATGTGTAATTGTTGTATGCTTGTCTAACGGAAGACGCCGACACAAAAACACGAAATCTTGACAAATCAGTTACGTGTCTTTTTGTGTTGGCACTCTCTGAACGCCCAGTTTTCGTGTTGGTGTGTTTTCACCCCGCCAACAAGACAGTAATCAGCCATCTTAGTATGATTTTGTCGTGTTTTCGTGTCACGGTGCGAAGACATGATAACACGACAGCACGACAAATAAAGGGCACCAACACGACATACTCAACAACTAAATCAATCGTAATGACGCCCTCTAAACGTCAAGTTTTCATGCAAAATATGTCGGATTTTCGTGTTGTGTTTTCGTTCCGCCAACACGACATGTCAGAAACAGCCACCATAGTCCAGATATGCGTTCTATTCGGTTAAACGTTTGCTCATTTTAGTTTACATATTGTCCTGGACTCTGGCTCAAACTAAAATTAGCGATAAATTTAGGGAACCAGGCCGTCCGTCCGCCCGCTCGCTCGTCCGTCCGTCCGTCCGTCTGTCTGTCTGTCTGTCCGTCTTCTCGTCAGTAATTGCTATAAAATACTTCTCTGAATCCGCTTGACAGATTGTTACTTAATGTAGTGTGAGGTGTTTTCTTTTAGTTTTGTTGAAGCCATGACAATATTGACAAAAATGGTCCCGTCAGTTTAACATTGTTAATTTGCATTTATATATTTACTTTGCAATAAACGATCTGTCATATTTCTTCATGTATAACTAGTCAATACGAGTAGGAGTTTAAATTTAGGGGCTAGGTTTCGTTTTGTTTTGGGGTAAGGAGAAGATTTCCCTTTTACCATCTGTTATAAATATATTTTTGTAATCATTTTGAGGTAAGGAACAGCGTTTAGATATATCCTTTGAGACTAGGTAGTACATGTACCCATAAGGGACCAACATGGGTAAAAAGGGGATATACTTATGGATTTCCAAAAACGTTTTTCTCAAGCACGAACCAGCCAAATGAGTATATATTTGGTACTGATATACTTACTTAATAATGAGACTAACAGTACTAAGATAATGTATGGATATCGTTTACATTGCGGAAAGAAAACATTCCTGTATTAAAAGTACTCATGCGCCTTATTTATTTAAGTTCGATGCAGATTGGAATTAGTTTTGTATTCGAGCTTCGTCTTTTGATGTTCAACAGGAATCTCACCTAACCCTTAATTAACAATCCCTTTCTTCAATACCACGGTGGAGAACCCACATCACTTTGTGCTATGGACTGGTGCAAAAAAAATCGGAGGAAAAGTGCTAATTTCAGGAAGCATTTTTGCAGACGACTTTCTCATTATTTCATGAAAATCACGAAACGTCGTAGAGATGAACCACCGTGATATCAAGTAGAAATAAAAAACGTGTTGTTTGAAAAAGTGGAACGACATTTTTTGTTAATTGCATCGCTTCATACCATAATTTCTTGTAATCTGTAGAATCCAAAATCGAATTTAACACATTCTAATAAGTGCGAAAAATACAAGTGTTTGGTCCTTTTTAATTCCGGTGGTTCGTCTATATACAGAGATATCGTTCGGCTTTGTTTCATGAATTGTCATGAAACATTAAGGAAATTAGCAGAATAAGTCACGTGGGTTCGCCTCCTCACATATTGAAAGACGAAGAATGAATGTCAAACTTACTTCCAACTGTTCTGATCCGACAAACCTAATATTATGAAATGATCACATCTATTCCAAGTTCCATCTTAATTATATGATTGATAGATATCTACAAAACATATATATTTTATTTATCTACCGAAAAGCGTCATCATCATCATAAACTTTATATAATAACTTTGCCTTTACGACATTATCATTTCAACAGAGATGGAGTGCAAAATGTGTAGCGTCGAAAAATTAATGAACGAGTTTCCACCGGAAACAGTGACAGATTCGTGCAGACACCCAGCATTGTTCTGCCTGCGAGTAAGTAAACACCATTTTATATAATAACAGATAAATTACACATGTAATAAATCCGGTATTCTTGGATAGCGATATATTTGGCTGGAACCGATGTTATACAGTGAAATAGTGGAGCGCATGGTCCAGTTGTAGATCACCGAACACATGACCGGAGGGTCATCGGTTCGATCCTCCGCCGCGGCTGTGTGTGGTGTCCTTAAGCAAAACACGTTTCCATATATGGTTAGTGCTAGTTCTAAAAAGGAAGACTTCGAGCGTGATTTACCAAAGTTGTAAGGCCTTGTTTCACTATAGAAGTAAAATAAGTCGATATTATAAACTTATTCTTATTGGAAGAATACATTTAATACATTTTTTCATCATAAATAGCGCAAACTTTGAGTCCAACAATTTTAGAAAATACATTCCATGCATTGATCAAGGAAAGAATACCAAAACTTGCTTCATAGTTTTAACTTAAACGACAAATATGTAATTATTATATCAGTTGCTTGAGAGAGTATGGGGGACATGTTATACATATATATATATACTATTTTTCCATTTTGAGACTGATGCATGCATGATCATTTAGAAAGTGTTGTTGATTTTTTTGCGGTTATGGGATGACGATTGATTTAAACAAGAAAAATTATCAGTTTAAAATGTGCAGTCATGAGAATTTGAATATATAAATACATTGGTACCGGGTGTATACATGACTTTGTATACATTTATTTTTGTTTGAATTTAGTTATGCTTTGTTTGCATTATACAATTGGTTTTGTTTAAAGCCTATAACTTATGCATACTTCTTATACTTTTTTCTAAATATTGGTGCACATTCTCGTAGAAATAATTTGTGGCATTTACATGACTTTATATATAGGCCGGGCCCGATTACTTCGAGCGTTAGCGCGTCTAACTTTCATTCCAGGTCGTGAGTTCGAACTCCCGCCCGGCCACATTGTCCGTTATGATTGATATAGGACAGTGCGTCTCATTTCCCACGGAAAGACTGGTTTGCTGATCTGATTGTCTGTTACCCCTCAATGGCATAAAAACTACGCAGAATATTCAAACTAGTTATTTTATGTTTCATATCTGGGTCACTTTTATGGAACAATCTGCCTACCGAAATTCGATCATCACCAAGCCTATACAGCTTCAAAAATAATCTAAAAAATTATCTTCTGAAACTTAATTGTTAGTTGGAAATAAACTGTTTGATTGACGAATAAGTGTAAATATTCAATAGAAAAGTTTTTGTCATTGCATTTATAAACATTATGTAAATGCTTGTTTTATATTTTAATGTTTAATTACATTGTTGAATTTCATGTTCATTGTATGATTGTTGAGGGCCACAGGGAAGATTAACTGTGTTACCCTCATTAAATAAAGTATTATTATTATTATTATATTATTCACATTACGCTGTTAAAGTAAAATGTACTGTTTGTTTTAGTGCACTATAAAGAAAGTTGATGAAACTTCTATGTGTCCCCATCCTGGTTGTGAACAGCCCGCAAAACTGAGTGACCGGAAGTTGCAATGGTTCCAGGCTATACTGCGCCGCATGTTTACTGAATACGACACGACGTATACACCGGAAGTGGTTCATCCTTTACTAGCAAGTGGCACGTTAACTATCACGTTGTTAACGGGAGAGAGTATTCAGATACCGTACAATCCCAACATGCACGTGCAGGAAGTGAAGCGTAAAATACGAGTTGAGATGAAGCACGAGGTGGAGAAGCAGAAGTTACTGTATAATGACACGGAAGTGACGGTAAAATACATTTAAATTTCAATTAATTCTTACTCGTTCTGCTATAGTAGTTGTATTGAGATAAGTCATTTATTTTATTATTAAAATGTATTCCTGCAAGATATAATTGCCGACATAACTGAACCAGATAGTTTAATGAATCGGTGAATGCAGTGCTCCAGTTGCTTAGATATGTTTAAGCATTGCAATTTTTAGTAAAGCTTGGACATCTAAAGTAAGTGGTAAAATATGCTTTGGATAGTGACAAATTCAGTGTTGATTGGTCTTTTTTAAATGGCAATTCAAATAAAAGGTTCGTTTTTATCCCTAATTATTTTGAAAATAAGTATTGCATACAAATCAACAAAGTTAAGGAATAGAATACTTACAATGCACTTGAAGAATAGTTTATATGGAAAATAAACAAATTTAAGTACATGTAATACAACACTTACAATACTCTTGAAGAAAACGTATGGAATACTGTTAGTGACTTTTTCCATTATAGTACAAGGATAAAAAGCAGTTACTGTAAAACGACATGAAAGTGACGGTATACTAATATTTGATTTCATTCGCACTTGGTATACTATAGTATTTGTTGTTTTTGATAATTCATATTGATGAAAATATCAGTTATATCAGTTACATAATATGAACTAAGGCATTGCCTCTCTTGGGATCGAACTTCAATTTTATAAGTATAGTTAACAAACTAATACTAAATTAACTTTATAGTACATGTATTATATGTTTAGGATAATTTTGCAGTTGTTTCCATTATATATTTAATATGTATTATGTTTATCATAAATACGGTAAATCACTAATTATATGATTGAAACTTTATTCAACAAACTATATCTCTAATTACTTATTATTAGCATTATAAATGGTAGTGTGACATATTGCACATCTCTAGGAGCCTTTTAAAGTTTTTTTTTATTTTGCGTCTCCCGAGTTATGGACAGCAGAAAGGATATCCAAATAATAAAGAAGCTGTCCATTCACGCTTTATTTTTAATCAAGCTACATAAATGGATGCTGGTCACAAAATACCTTTTGACGTGGGTTTTCTGCAGCTATAAATGTTTCTTGCATAATATAAATATCACAGTGTGTACCTGAACTGTTAGGAGAGAAACATATGTCAACTGTCCGGTTAGCTCAGTCGGTAGAGCACTTGACCTGTAAGTGAAAGGTCCCGAGTTCGAGTCTGCAATGGCTTCTTGCCTTATTACATAAACATAATACATGTTTATACTATTGTTTACACTGTGCTGATAGCCAGTTTGTATTTTTACTGGGGTTTCAAAACAATTTTAAAACAGACCTAGAAGACTAAGGAACCAACCTCAGTACAGCCACCATCCTTTTGTAAGTAACCTTAAATTTCTCACAAAATGTTTTAGACTACCGGAGCGAGGATTGATCCGACAGCGTCGACAGTGAGAAGTAAGTGATTATTTGACAATAACGCTATGGACAACTCTGCCACAGAAGGAACCATTTGTATAATTCTAAACACCAGACATTCATACTGTATTCAAGCATAAATAGAGTTCTTGCAGTTTAAATGTTAAAATATGACTTAACCAAATGTATATTTCTGGACAAATGTTGGAAACGTCTAGGACACAGGACTAGACTAAAATTTAAGAGAAGTCTCTAGTTTAAACATATTTTATTGCCAAATAAACACATATTACAATATTTATCATGCATATAAGTCAAATACAATTTAAGGCAAAAGGGTCTGGCCACAAGTTCTCTCAACATTAGATTCGGCCATTCCCTTAAAGAGAAGTCTCTGGACATGGCAGTAATTTGAACCACCATCTCCCATGTACCAAGTAAAAAACAACAGCATTGTGCATGACTGCATACATAAACCAACACATTTACTTAAGTTCCCAAATTAGCAGCTGAGGCATCCAAATATATATGAAATATACAATCTGGACATAGGTTCCCTTCAGCTCTTGTCCAGACACTTCTACAATCTGGTTGTAATACTAAACAAGACAAACAATATAGACAAAAAATATAGACGATGTATGATTATAAACTGCAGTCCACCGAAAATATAATTTTCGAATGTTAGGCAGTCAGAAATAGTAGCATAAGTTAGTAGCATTTTGCCCATGCAACAGCAAACATTATAAAAAAATATACATTTTTAAAAGAGAATAATTTCATTAAGCCATCTCTTTTCGTGTTGTTCGCAACTGCTGGGATTCGAACCCAGAATCTCTACAAAAATGTAGTTGTGTTTGCCAGTTACACCACAGAAGCATATCATGTTGTACTAAGATAATGGACTTAAATATTTACCAAATCAAATTATGTAAATTAATAGAAATAGCCCAATACTCTATTAATGAAATGCACTCTTGTAACACAGCACTACATGTTTGTTTTCTAATACTATATACATGTAGTATAATATCAAATTTTGTGATATTAAAAATCAGATCAACTCTTCCTTTTTTATGGGGGAAAACGCTTCAACAATCTGGAAGCTAGTCTTTAATTGAAATATACAGGTACTGATTTCAAGTCAGGTTGAAACATCTAAAGCATCAGCTGTGTGTTTTATGGTATTTTTACATCAATATATGTACTTTATAAAATGGTTAAATTTGGATATCTCGGTCCCAAATAATTGCCCCACTTTGTAAAATGAATCGCACCTTGGGATTTATTCATGTTATACATTAAGTCTATAATGTGTCTGACTGTCAATTCAAGGGTTGTGAGATCCAATTGATGGTACTAGCGTATAAAATTTCAAATAAGGGCAATAATTTGGATTTTATTCATGCAAGAGTAATCTTACTTATTCATTGTTATATGTTTTATGACTGGGAAGTCTTGCGTTAAGTTTAAATCAAATCAAATACATTGAGTGGTTGATGAAGTATAGACAAGATGGTACTTGCAAGCAAAACTAACCCGAATTTCTAAGTCAAACAACGGCAATAATTTGCATTATATTAATCCAAGAGTTATCTAACTTAGATATCATAGTATGTTTGATGACTGGGAAGTGTTGTGTTTAGTTTCAAGTCAATACATGCAATGGTTATTGAGATTTGGACTTGCACACAAAACTTCAACCAAGGTGGGACGCTGACATCCGGGTGAGCAGAATAGCTCTCTTTATTTTTTTGAAAAGTCGAGCTAAAAACAATTTGAAAATTGTTTACAGTAAGAAAGACAACTCCGTCAGAATTTACAATACATTTACCAAAACTCTAATGAAAACAAAGCAACATGCCAACTAACAATAAATGTATGTTATAAGTACTGTTGTCTGATTAAAATAATTACATCATGACATGAACAGGGAGGTTACCGACTTATTGTTTTAATTATATTTATATAAATATATGAATACATACATTGTTGGAAAACGTAATTTATAATGTGTTTTAAACAAGAGGCCCATGGGCCTTAACAGTCATCTGATTATCACAAAAACATTCACATCAATCTATTCAGTCTTAAGAAATAACTTTTTATAAAATTGTCTTATATAGATTTAGTAAAGTAGGCCTCAGTCCAAGAGCAAAACCGTGTGACCCAGGGACATACAATTCACAATTTTTATAATGACCCATATATGTCCATTATCATGCTCACTATTTGTTTCCCAGTGCTTCTCCTATATTGAGAAAAAGATTTTCAAAGTTTACCTTACTATGACCGTTTTCACAATTTTGATTCACCCGTGTGTAACAAAGCTGCATACAATATATCATTACAATTACGGTTCTGAGAAGAACTAAAAAAAAGTCAATTGTTTACGGACGCACGATGATGGACAAAAGGTCCATTGAGACAAAGTCTCAGGTGACCTAAAAAGACCGACTTAGATTAAAGTTGAGGGCATAATGGTAGACTGAATGCATTTAAAGGGTCCTCTCTGGTCGAGTGGTATAAGGCGCCATCTCAAGATCACTTACTTCTCACCGCTAAGGTCGTAGGTTTGAATCCCGCTCCAAAAACTGTAAGTGAGAAAGTTTCCAGTTACTTGCAGAAGGACAGTAGTTATACTCAGTCTCAGGTCTTCCTCCACCAGCAAAACTGGATTAAAAAGCCATATATAACCTGAAATGTGTTAAAAATGGCATTAAACCCCGATTAAAGAAAAAGAATGCATTTAAATCACTGTTCTCATTAATTAAAGTTTTATAACTATTATATCAACTACCATAATATGCCGCCGCACCATGTGTATCAATACAATTGTTTGTTATCAAGATTGACCAAGCTATTATGCCATATTTTGCCAGGTTATTCTAAAAGAATGTTTGATTGCTGTGTCTCGACTCAGTATTTTAAAGAAAAATGGACAGATATCATGAAAAATAAAAAGGTAATGCTTTGAATGGCAATAAAAAGTTTAAGTAGCTGCAATATTTAGCCAGTAGGTAGGAGCACAGCAAACACATGCCCCACTTGTTTTATTTTGATACCAGAGTGCAACCCTCCATTACTGACAGCACTTCTGTGCTAAAGATCACATACCTGTCACATGTGAAGTTGTTGGTTCAAGTCAAGCTATATACATACAATTTATTAGAGTTAACCAATTTCCCCTGAAAGGTTCTACTCAGACTTATGTTACTTTTTGGAATATACAGGAGACCTTACGATACCTTTTTTTTGTTTTTGTTCATTATTGCACCTAGAGTACAGCTTGCATTGTCACTACAAGGCACTGTTCGTTCACCCATTATCAACTTCCACATGCCCATTTTTCCCCCATGCCATTAACCCTTGCCCGGCGCTGTTATCAAAATTAGGATTCTGGGTAGTGATAATGCCCTGCTTAAATGAATTCTGAGTAGTGATATCGGTTACGCCCTACTCATTGGAATTATGCAAGGAATATGAATATATGCCCAATGTAACAGTTATAATAGACAAAATTTAGTATAGGTATACTTTATTTAGACTTTTAGTACGTTGCCTAATAATGTTGTTAAAATACCTTCCCCTGACAGTGCTGTACAATCCTATAGCCAGATGTTCTGAACAAGTAGAAAACTGTACAAGTCACTGGCCAAGTAGAAACTTGTACAAGTCACCATTTACAAAAGTTAAGTCTCTTTAATTACTTTAATTGGTGCACATACACATGGGGATTAATTACCACTGACCAGTTAATCACTACTCTGGATCAATTATCATTCAATTATCTCCAGGCGGTATTCGATAAGATGTCCAAAAATACATAGCTGTTTTGATGGCAGCATAACCAGTATAAGCTGGTTAGCCCCATTAGCTCAGTTGGTAAATCACAAAACTTCTAGCATTGAGGTTGTGGGTTAGATCCCCGGGACTGGCCAATTAAAAACAGTCGTTCCGATGGGTACTTAAATCGATGATCCATGTGGCGTTGCTATACACTGAGCACAGTGAAGAACTGGAGGAAACATACAGTTGGTTTCAATATGTAACCTGCACTATCCCCCTGGAACCTATAAAGATCAACACTCTTCTCGGGTAATCGCCAATATGGGATGTTTATGTCCGTAAAAGTAGGTAAGCTACTTTCGCGCCAAACACCATGACAACTACAGATATCAAAAAAAAGTGTTGATGTTTACAAGGAATTGTAAAGAAGGATAGGAAACTTGCATCTTCTGACTAAATGTTGATAAAATAGCACACGAAGGATTACTAATTTGGCATGAGCGTTCACAAAATCTCATCTAGTTGCCTTTCCATCTTTATATAATTCCTTGATGTTTATGTCCATAAATTTTAGGTTAGCAACTTTCGCAGCTCACACTATGACAAATACAGATATTTAAACATATGGTAGGTGTTTATGTCTGTAAAATGTTGGGTTAGTGACTTTTGTGCCACACACCATGACAACTACAGATATAAAAATAATTAGTTGCGGTTTATGTTCTCTCAACACACTGTGAGTTTGGGTCCGACTGTAGCTTCAATTTCACATACTGTGGCCCACGGGTGATAGTGGTTTCATCAACCTACTAGTTCATCTACTTTAATTTTGTGTTAAAAACAGGTAGTGGTTTCGTCAACCTTAATTTCGTATAGTGTTATGTGGCACGCCAAATATACAGAAAGAACACTGACAATTGTGGATAGGTGAGACCCAGTTATGGTCTGTTGAACTAACTAGGGCTATAATTATGTAATTGAAAAGTATTAATGAGTAATAAAATATTTAGCATTAGTGTATTTTAATTTAATTAAAACAATTTTAGGCAAAACACTAAGCAATATCATATATATCACCACATTGCCGATGAAACAATCAACCACGTGGATATTGCCAATTGTGCAGGAAACTGATTACCATACCCGATGTAGTGAACGTACATTGGTCACTTACAACAGTCTTGCTGTTAAGCTAGCTTTTACAGCGATGTAGTTAAAGTGCACTGACTGTATTGGAAGTTGAGCAACTATGTACAGTGTAATGGGAGTGTTAGTACTTGGATGGGTGACCGATGTTAATTTAATGGCAACGAGGATAAACTTTCGAACCTATGCCTGCACGAATCTCTCTTTCTTTGGAATGGGATGGGATATGGCCATGAACTGCTAAAAGCCACAGGCTGTGCTGTTGGGTATAAGCGCTAAAGGTAAAGGGGGGAAGAGTGTAGTGAGTGTACATATAGGTCACTAACATCAACCTTTTTTGTGAAGCTAGATTTAAACAGATAGATAAATGAAATTTTAGTCACAGTGCTCCAATCGGCTCTATTTGAAAATATTTGAGCATGAAATATTTATTCTAGCAAGTGGTAAAATAAGCATTTTTGACAATATCAGTGTTGATTGGTGTATCTTAAATAGTGATTTCTTTAAATTGTTACCATGACATCACAAAGGAAGTGAATTTAGGGTTCCCGTGACTTAGTTATATAAGGCACTGTCTCGTGATGACCTAACCTCCCACCGCAGAGGCTTTGACTATGAGTCCAGCTCAGTCCCAAATACGTTACAGTTTCCAACTGATCAAAGTTTGTTCTACTGCGATTATTTTCTGAGATCTTCCTCCACCAATAAAACAGAATGCGATAAATTAGCTGCAGTGTGCTGGATATGGTATTAAACCCCATTACCTCATTGTTATTTATCACAACTTTGGCCAAGTTGCTTGAATCACCATCGTCGATGGATCAAGTTGCAATGCGCTAGTCATTCAAATGGGATATAGTGTTATAGAGTAATGCTGTTCGAGTTCCCACGATGAGATACACAAGTTCGCATAAACACATTTTAATGTCAGTTGCTATGATTTGATACGATATAAGGATAAGTCATACTTAGCTCCATTATAAACATAAACACCCTGAACCACACACATCCTCTCGTATGTCTGTTTCCTACATATATTATACCAATATAAGTTTTATATGGTAAAACTGTTGTGAAATGAGTTACTGTCAAATAATATATATTGTGAATATATCATTTGTAGCTACATGTATGATTAGCATGCATTGATAAATATAACGATATATTCCTATATACCGGTATATCAATACATTTATGTGGTATAAGGTATCGGAAATATACCGGGAAATTAGCATATACATGTATAATTGTATATTATATGTATAATATGATGGAGTGATCGTAAGAAAAATACTACTATTTCCACATTACACTGTCGATATATTATGTACATTGCTATCAAATTGGTATCTACAATTCACTGCCGTCAATTAATTGCTTTTATATAATATTAATAAATAGTTATCATTATAACATATTAGGATAACTATATTTCAGGATTATCGTAGCGACGGCAACCTGGCACGTCTATCCGACTTTGGAGTGAAGCCAAACTCAACAATGTGCCTGGTTATACTCCTCCTTTCCATACCGGAAGCATTTGATCACGTGGTGTTTGATCTCTTCTGGGGATATCCGGTCGCACGGCGTGACTATTTGGACGCTTCATGTTTGATTTTTAATGGTCAGAGTTATATAAGTTGTTGCGATTTTAGTAATAGAAATTACAGCACAGCAATACGTCATTCCGGAGATGTGATGGATGATGTCCGTAAGATTGGTCATCACACGATCAACGTACATCTAAAGCAAATACCAAGCAGTGTTTCTCATCTTTTCTTCACGCTTAGCGCATGGAACTCTCCAAACATCGCCAGATATCCGAACCCGAGTTTGAAATTTTACGAAGCCGCCAACCCAAACAAAGATTTATGTAAGACAACATTCTCCCATGCTCGTCATTCCCAGGCAGTCGTCATGTGTTCCGTGTCACGTGGGAGTGATGGCCGGTGGAAGATATTCGAATCCGGAAAGCTGTCTGCAGGAAATGCTAAGCAATACGGTCCGTTGGTTGAAACGGGAAAATCCCTCATTTCAAAAGGGTTTTAGACTGACTGTATCTACAACAATGCAACTTACATGGTGTCTTTTGAAGAGATGTGATTACTTTATATTCTTGAAAGTTATTTATAAATATTTGTAAGATGTTATACAATCATAAATATCAATATGACGCAGAATATGTCTGCTATGTTTTGATACATAACCAATCATGCATGTTATAACAGAATTAAAAGAGACATCATATTTTAATAATCAGTAGGTATAAACATGATGGATAATCAAATTAATGATGTGATATGTTATGTGGTTGGTTGGTTGGTTGGTTGGTTGGTTGGTTGGTTGGTTGGTTGGTTGGTTGGTTGGTTGGTTGGTGTATATTCATGTAAAAGCAGATATATACAGGATACATGAATTGATTTTAAGTTTGCAGTCAGTACCTTTAAATGCGACATATATATATATATATATCTATATATAAATGATTAAAACGAAGCTGTTCATTGCAGGACACGTGCACTGTATTTTAAATGTATTTTAAATATAGGATCAGACATATGATACAACTGAGATAAATAATTAAATGTCAATAAACAAGTTTACGATAGCATACTGAAATTTCCCCATATATATTACATGCAATCACTGCGCTTAATCGGTTACCAGAACCACGTTATATTAGGCAAATGAAAGTAAAAATAAATTATTGATGCAATACTTTTATTACATATTTTTCAAGTTTCATAAAATGAAATGAAATCCTATCGGATGATATACACGTACATGTACATGTCGATGACGACATCAACAATATTGGTAATATGGTGAAGATGCATATTTTAAAGGACAAGATATAAAATCGTGTTCTAATATGCTCGGCTGTGTCTTTATACGTTTCAATGGTTTATTTTTAAACAAACCCCTACCCCATCCAAAATAGCCTCCTGTTACTACCGAACCTAAAATCTCGACTGTCCGATTCCAACTTCCAAACTCGACTGTTCCGTGTGTCCTGCTACTACCAGCCTTTCTATTGGACTATCTACTTATTTGTATAAATAATCAGATGCTTAACCTTTACATCTGCCCTGTTTGCTAGATACAGACCTACCATATACTATAAGTAAGTAAGTAAATATTTTATTATAGTGACATGTGCATAATTTGTAACAAACAATACAATAGAACACAAAATAAATATAAAGAGCACCCGGCCCAATGAGCCTATAAGTCACCTTAATTTAATTACAGTATCCAGTTCATACTATATTGACTATTGGTGTAGTCTCGCCTGACTAGGAAACATCCCACATAAGTATTATTATCATGGCTCAAATATGACGTTATTAAACTAATACAATCAATACTTAATGAGTGACTCTATAACAACATTTCTACCGCTGTTGTATTAAACAAATAAACAGTTTTATAATAATTTCGACATCTTTCTTTTATTGCGGAGAAATACTAAACTTTGTTGTGTAAACGAGTTTGTTCATATATATTTAATTTCTTAAAGGGAGGTAATTAAATTCACAGCAACGGAATTTACGATTTTTATGATCTTTTCAGATGCTCATTTATATTGCATGATATATACATGGAGATAATTATTTGTGAATAACGAAGACATAAATGAACAGACCAGACTACGGCGAGCGCGCCTAGCTACAATGCAAACCATAGACACAATATCAAGGCCTCTGCCAAGCCAATAAAGTTGGTGTCGACCACGACTTATATACTATGGATTTACATGTAACACATCTGGACTGAACGAACTGTTTACATATATGTATACATATAGACCTGTTGTCGGAAAATGTATTAATAAAAGTAAGTGTTATAGCGTACATACAGGAAGGGTCATCCTATTAAATGAATGTTTATTTTTCTTGATTCATTCGCCGAGCCCGATAAGCTCAGTCGGTTACGCGTCCGATTATCAATCCAGGGGTCGTGCGTTCGAATCCCCTGCCGGCAACAGTCTCCGTGATGATTGATATACGACATTGTGTCAAATTATCATTCGTCTCTCACCGCTGATTCAAGTGGGAAGTTATGAGTTACTCGCGGAGTACTTGTAAATCGTTCATGATACCAGGAGACAGTGGTTTGGTTAACAGATCATCTGTTAGTCATCGATGGCATAATAATGACGATAAATATTCAATCAATCAATCTTAATTAATTCGCATTTAGAAAATATTAACTAAACATTTGATTTTGTAAGAACATGGCCGACCGATCGGTCATTGTTTCTATAATAACATGTTTATTTGTATATTATATGTTGTTCTCCGTGTTGTTATATCTAGTAATAAATAATATTTACAAGTTTTAATTTACTTCTGTTAATTACGTTTTCTTTTATTATTATACTTTAATAATATTATTATAATTTCATGTTGTTTTAACAGCGACTTCAATGGCTATTGCAATACAGTGTTAAACGATTGTAGGTATTTCGCCGTTTTTTTTGCGAATAATGCCCGTAGATCATCGAAATGCTTTATAATCCATAGTAACGCCAGTTTCATCATTATATCAGGTAATATTTCAGCTTTAGAGCTACAGACCCTAAACCGCTCAAGTACCCCAAATGCACGCAAACGAAGTGCACTCAGAGCGTAAGCGGAGCGCGAGCGTAGCGCAGACGGAGCGCGAACGGAGCGCAGATTGAGCGCTGACGGAGCGGACCTGGACCGTAAGCAAACGCTGAATTTTTAATAATAAACGCACTCCTGAACGCATGAAATAGATCGAGTGCACTCAGACACGCTGAATGCACTCAGATACGCTGAGTGCACTCAGATGCGCAGTATATGCAGTATACGCTAGACACAGTAAGATAACTGATAACAGAACTATTCGTGCGCTACTGAGTGCACTCGTTCACTCGGATACACTCTTTTTTCATCATTTGATCGTGAAATCGATACTTAAAATCGAGATTAAAAAGAAATTTTCTTTCACATAAATGTAAACCATGTATTTTATATAAATGTTTTATTGTAAAACGCATGATAAAACTTATTTTTGTCAACAATTTATCAATTATAGCATAAATATCAATATTTAGCTGATCAATACAATAATGTTTAAAATACCTATTATACAATAGACGACACATCAACGGTTATCTACGGTTAATTTAGTTGCATGTTTAAGCATGTTTTGGTTTGCGCAACAAAAATATAAATAATTAAAAATGTAATAAAATGTATATATATTGTGTAAATAACAATTCGAAAAGATGTAATATGAATTCATTATTTGCCGTGTTATTTCGATATAAATTAGTTATAGAACATACAATACATTTACTTTATTTCGATTTAAGCGTATACTGTTCCAAATACAAAAATATCAAAGCATGCGTGAAACAAACAAAACATAGATATGCGGAAAATTATATGATTATGATTCTATTTGTTTGGGTATTTCGGAAAAATAAAAATTACCAATTTTCAATTTAATTTGGACTTTAGTTTTATATTTTCCCCAAACATAGTTACACTGAGTTTGTGCTTAGTTGTGAACAAATGTACGTAAAACTGTTATATTGCAATTAAAGTGGAAACATTATACTCGTGCACATCTCATTAAAATAATAGTAATAAATTAATTGTATTTTAAAATATAAAGTGGGTCAGTAGTACAGCGGATAGGGTGCTGGCTTCAGGCGGCAGAGGTCGCGAGTTTGACCCAGGCTCTACCCGACCTCTCGAAACACAATTCAGTACCAGATCTAATAAGGGAATGCACTGGAGAACGATATGCATAAGCTCCGAGCTTACTTCACAATCAAGCTAAATTAAATTAATGTAAAATAAAAGTATGTATGCCAAATTAACACGACAGACCGAAATAACACATTAGACACAGGAAATAAAAACTAGTAAACGTAAATTTCAAGGTGACCTTTCTGAGGTTGTGATTTTATATTGACTAAAGAACAGCTTTTGATCATCGGGAAGGTTGAAATAAACAAAAAAGAACATGTATTCACTGCCTATAAAATAGTAAATATATTGTTTTCCCGCTTTCCTACAAAATCGATATGCCTGATCACGTGCACGTAAGCACGTAACAATTAAGCCATTATATAAAAGCTGTGAAAGGGGCAACAAGTAAGAAATGACAATAATAATAAGAAGAATAATAATATTATAATATAATAATAAAGTAATATAGCAATAATAACAATACTATAAATAATAATGAAAATAATATTAGTAATAATAGTAATAAATAATGATAAAATATATAATAGATATTAATGAAAATGATGATAATAACAATATTATAAAAAAAATCTGCATATTTTAGTATTGATTTTGACTATATATTTCTTATCCAATCACATGCCGCGGGTTAAATTAAGATTCATTCATCTGGCATTAAATATAATCAAAATGAAAATTACACACCGGCAGGGTTCTTCGTGATCAATGGACCGATAAATCACCAATTAACTTTTTATTGACACACATGTGGTTCTCACCATGGGTATCTGTTTTGATGATTGCCATGCAACTCTGCCTTCATAACAGTAATTAAATTGTTATATTAATTGTGAACGACTGACCAGATGCACGTCTCCAATATAAAAGCTGTGACAAATCAATAAGTCAATATGTATATTATAAAAAATAGCTCCAATGATAATAATATTAAAAAAAAAATAAAACAAATAATGAAAGTAAAAAATAATACAAATAAAATACTACATTTTTACAAGGAATTATTTAGAGACATTTAATTTTTATTAGTTTTAAAATTGTAGGATTGTTTTATTTTGTAAATTAACAATTCTGATTTTTAGTGGTATCTGTTTTTTATACGAGGTCGCTAAGGCAGCTGTGGTAAAATGACAGCCCTGAATACACATCCCTTAATACGTGTATGTCACACTTTCCACCATTCATTCAGAACTGGCGTTTTCGGTTCGTTAATTTAATGATATTAACATCATGATATTTACATACTAAAGCGTTCTGAAACTTCGAATAACAAATATCTTAAATGATTTTTTTATTTGTTGTTAATTGGCTGGCAGTTTTCCTTTTTTATCTTTTCTTTTCAATCACATAATGTTGGCTCAATTAAGATTCATCCATCTGGCACGAATTACAATCAAAATGAAACCATACATATCTTCCGTGGTCAATAGACCGATAAGTCGCCGCTTTAGCATATAACCTAATTGACACGGCTCTCACTGGCATGTGACATAACATAATTAACACCACGGGTGTGTTGCTGCGTGTCATATAATTAGCGGTATAGCACAGTGGGTGTAGTTTCAAACAAGTTTAATATAGTTTGTCAATTTAAATAATATATTAACATAAAGCATACTATCAGTAAAATAATAGTTTGAGAAACCCACTGAAAAAAGTTCATTGCAAGTATATTTATATACATAATGATAACGAAAATTATTATAAAAACTTAAAATATCAGAATATATTTTTTAAGTCTAGTGAAGCCACAATTGGACCCAAATCGAGAAAAACACTACAAGATTATTATTTTTCAAAAATCATTTATTATAATGTCGAATTGCATTGCACGGGTTATAATAATTTTTTTATCACCCTTGCAGTGCATATTATTGATTATAAAGCTTATTTTAGTTCGAACATTAACAAAACCAGTGATATATCCACATGTTGTTAAGTCACTGCTTACACTGAGCAGATTTATGGATTATTATAAGGCCAACGAGGTATCAACAGTATGGAATTATTAATTAAATTTAGTTATTAATAACAATATATTTAGTTTATGTTGATGATGTATGTGTAAATTTTGTGGACAAACTTTATTGCTTTCCTGTTACAAACGGCTTACGGTATATCAAAGAAGATACTGACGCAAACACATGTCGGTCTGGATAACAGACGCCGGTATAACTTACGATATTCTTTGATCACCCAGACCACTGATCACATATCAAAACATAGACATTTCCGTTAAACATGCCTACTATCGATACTAGCTTATCGGAAATTTACAACCTTTCGCCCAGCGGGTGACATAATATGTAGACAAACAATCGGATTATGAATTAATTTACCTTGACTAAATCCCATGGATACATTTTATTGCTCCATTGGAACAGATTAAATTAAAAAGTTAATATAGAATCATTTTAAGAGTTGAGATGTTGCGATTGGTTATTGGCCGGAAACCGAACTGAGCGAACTGAACGTTGAGTGAACGCTGAACGAAGCGAACGATAAGAGGAGTATTAAACAGAGCACTCAGATATACAGCGCTCGTGAGCGAATACCTGCGTTTGTGAGTGCATTAAATTAACCGCGTTTAATCGAGTGCACGCAAACGGAGCGCGAACGGAGTGCGAACTAAGCGCGAACGGACCGCGAACGGAGTGCAAACTGAGCGCAAACGGAGTGCAATTATGGGGTACTTGAGCGGTTTAGGGTCTGTATGTATCTTACACTAAAATAATAGTTATTAATTTAGTAAAAATTGTGTTTAACCATGATTCACTGTTAAGTGATTTATAGCGGCCAATAACACATCTATGTTTAACCTATGTTTATACAAAGACACGCGTTTTCAGATATTAATAACCTTTAAACAAATGTAATTAGTCGATCCAAGACAATAACAAATGCGTGTGATTTTTGCCTCGTATGAATCTCATGAACCCAACGGTAGATCCACACGCGTGGGCTATCGGGAGGTTGTGTGAATCTAACATGACACCAGTAGAACTTCTTACAGACATCGTACCTTAAAACAGGAATTGCTTCCGTGGGGTAGTCTCATAATGGCGGTCATAAATAATCCTTGTTCATTCTTATTTAAAAATGCACTTTCCTTATTTTAATGCTTATTTTTCATTATTTGAATGGCATTATTGGTGTATTTTGAACATGTTGAAAGCATTGTCATGTTTGAATGTAAATTTAGAAACAAATTGATGCTTGAAATTTGGGGTATGAATACATGACTTCGGAAGTCTACTGTTGCTTAATCGACTCAACAACGTTCTTTGTATAATAAGTAAATTTTATTCACATCATTATAAAGCTGCATAAGTTCAAAGTCACAATCTAACATTTTTAAACTCGCTATTGCTCGTTTAAACTAACCCTAGTCTAACTGACATGTTTCCTGTCCGTGTCTACATTCTGACGGAAGGACCTATCTCTACTAAAACCAGTCCCTGAATGAATAAACAACTATTCTATTATTGGTCAATTCAATTCTACTTTTCTATTGGTCAGTATTCTAATTACGGACTTTTAAATCCCGCCCATAAACTTCCTGTCAACTATACATCAATATAACCTTAGGCTATTATTTATCTCTAGTAATCTGTCATCCTATCGTATTAAACTGTCATATGCAGTATCTACAGTTCTAACCTACTATAATGTATAACTACTTTCTTTCACTTAGTCAACAGTGTACACACTGAACAGAAAAAAAAGTATCTTATATGACACATGGCCCCTTCTTTTCTCATCGTATTTTGGTAGTGCACGGGTTGACAAATAATAAAATTTAAATTCCACTTCTCTCATTTGGGTCTCTCTATGAATGACAAGCCTTCAAACTTTTTTATTTACTATAGAAGAACAAAAATCAATGGTGGGCTTGCACCTTCAGGTAAATTAAGGTTTAAATAGAGGCATAACACGCTATCGGTTTTCAGCGGACATGACGGTATCAAAAAGACGACCAAACGTCTAAAAGAAAAGGACGAATTTGCAACAGAAGATCCGTGGAAATATGCTACAAACAAGCATCACTACTTGTTTCACAAACGGATGTAGGGGTATCAACTTCCTAAAATAGATGTCAACTATTAACTTTTGAAAATTTAATGTGTTGGATATTCGGTTAAATTTTTGACAACTGGCATACAAAATAATAATAAACATAAGCGTGACTGTTAATTGTATATATTCTTTATATTTCTGACATAAAACAGTGTCGCTCATTGATGTGAACTCGTATTTATATAACATAATATAGGAAACGTATACTTGTCTATTTAAAGTAAATTTCACAATATGCTACATAGATTGTGTTATGCGAGTTTGCTTTAAACAAAAGGAAATTAACACAAATCTACGCTATCTCCTAAATTACCGGATAATTATCCCGGCATGCTTACCGCAGTCCGTATATAAAACCTGAAAACCGATAGTGTGTTATGTCTTTATTTTAAACCTTAATTTACCTGTACGAAGTTCTACTGCCTTAAGCAAGAAGAGAATAATAAGCGATATACCCAATATTTAAATGTAATATCCCAAGGTTCTTTCCTGGGTCCTTTATTCTTTTTAATTTACATTAATGATATGGCTGAAAATTTGTTAAGTATTACACGAGTATTTGCAAATGATACCTCTCTTGCTTTTATATCTTCGAATTTAACAAATCTAGACGGTATACTAAATAATGATCTGATCGTTATATCAAAGTGGGCAAAATAATGGTTAGTTGATTTTAATCCCCAAAGGACTGAAGCTATACTTTTAACTTTAAATAGAAATGTTTTAAATCTTAATTTAATGTTTGAAAATGTGAGAGTTAATTTTGTAGAATATCATAAACATTTAGATGTTAACCTTGTTGGAGGAAATGACGGACAATGGATCAATGTATGTTTCACTTTCAAACAGACACAGCATATTATTTCACAGCTGTATTATAAGCTTGTTTGCGGAATGGTGTGTCAGTGCGGTGACTGATTGAACTGGCCGACTTGCTAGATGAGTAAGCCATGGCATACTCTGTAATTACGTGTCTAGCAAGAAAAAAGCGAGTACGTGCAGTGTCATTATGTGTAAGACTTATTATACCACCTGAGGACTTCAATGCCTTGTTTTCTTTGACTTCTAGAATGTAGTCAAACGAAACAGAATTAGCAGAGCCATTTGAGAGTTTTTCTACCATTTGCCTTCTTCTAACTTTTAAACTAACTTAGTCAAAAGTCTATTTTTTTCAAAGATCATATAAGCCATGAATCTTGAATAAAAAGTTCTGTTGGAAGGAAACAAGAAGGGCAAGAGCTTTGCTTTTTCACACTGATGTACTTGCAGTAATCGATGCCTAAAAGATTCCAGATAGAGTTTCATAAGTGAAGACATTTCTGACAAATAATCATCCCAAAATCTGAGAAGTGGAGAAGATGCACTACCCTCTGACTTGAATAAGTCTACATGTGGAATAATTTCTGTCTGTATGTCATGTAAAAGACGTTGCACTTTGTGTCATTTCTATCAAAGTCAGCATCTAGATGTTTAAACTTGTCAATCATTACTGATGGAATCGCTTTTGAATTATCAACCACGATAAGACCACGCAAGGCTCTGTCAAAATATTTGCCTGATAGAATATGTTCGGCAATTACCCGAGCAAATACATCAGATTCTTTGAGACCAGTATCCCTAAATATATAGCCTATCCCTCCAAAAATGGACATCATGATGTGTCCACATATTTTCTAACACCGTTGACAGTAGGCCCATTAAAAAACTATAGGACAAACCTTTTGTCCAAAAGCATTCATATAATCCTTGGTACGCTTGGGTACAGTATAAACTGTGTTAAAGTCATTTGGAGGAGCCATAATTATCGGATTGAATGCAGCATTAACTGTCTCAGACACAACATCATTTTGAACAAGAGACTGAAACACGGTCCAAGAAGGAAATACAGTATCTGCCACTGCCCTATCATCAAAAAGTCCAACTAGTGTATGCCTTCCTATTGTGTAAAGCAGTTATTTTAATCGCAGAAGTCTGGCCTGCTCTGGTTCAAGATGTTTGAGTTCAGCAGGCTGTATTAGAGGTTCCAGTACTGGAGATGGTCTTTTGTCAGGTTTTTGATATGCCAGCGTGTGGGCAAGACCTCTGACTACAAAACAGTTAACCGTTGTTTGCTACTTTGGTATAATTTATTGTTTGATATGCAAAAAAAAGGATAGGCTACGACATGTGATTCTTTCCTTAACCAAACACAATACTTTTATCAAGCAGCTGTATGTCATTTTGGTATTAATAATAGATATTAATAATAGATAACCATTTAGTCATTCTAAACTGTTTTATTTTATTGTTCCATCTGTTGACAGTTTCTACCTTTCAGGTAACTATTCAGTAGCATCACATAACATAAAGTACAGGTGGAACGAATAAGCTTAGAATATGTAGAGAATGTAATTAACCTGAAATTGTAAATAAAAAAAAGCATTATTCATGACATATTGGTGCCAAAGTTATGGACATTGTCTCATATGTTGTGGGTGATGATGAGGATGATGATGATTTTTAAGCAAGTGATTTATTTAGTAATATTCAAGATAGTGTGAAAAAATAGTTAATGTGGGTGCCAAAAATGTAATCAAAATGTCTGGACGCGGACACCAACGCCAGGTCAAGTAGCAGAGCGTTTCATATACTTTGTATACTGAACTTCTTGATATTTAAATTATTTTATATATATATTAAAAATCAAATATCAAGGTTTATTTTTTCACAGAGAGACCCAACACATTATAATATGTACATTAATAAAACATTGTAATATAACAGAACAGAAATATCTAAGTTTCGTCCCTACACATTATAAAACGTTAAATGCTTTACAAAATGATATATCTTTATTTACCTGGAAGAGATAAAACGTCAATAGATCTTTCTGGTACCCTAGGAATCCTTTTAGACAGCTCTTGTTCACTTGAATTATGCAGCAAGATGCTTGTCATGGCATGGATTGACCTTTTACTACTGAGTGTGTTCTCATTATGGTCCCAGTTTTCAGCTGCGGCTACGATAAGATCACCACCAGTCGAATTCACTTCAGATACGCCAGTTTGGGCGAATTCAGAAGGCACAAATCCACCTTGTATTATAAAGTATTTCATTAATATTTAAATGAACTTAAATGTATTAAATAGTTATAGGTTAGAGATTCATGCAAATTTCTTGATTACAATGTGTCTTTAGTTTCTTTCTTTCCATGCATAACTTTTAATGTTTACCACATTATAAAACGAACTACATAAAATAAATCTACAGTGTTGGAACTTGTAACTAAAACCACTTTCTGGATCTGAAATGTACATGATGACATTTGCGCTGGCGTTTAAGCGGTCGCGCAATATTATTGTCCTCAGAACACAAGATTTTCGAGTTTAACGACACTCTACATTCTTACTAAAAATTCAGATAATATTTTTCCATTTTCTTCTAGATTATTGTCTGTGTATGCGTTATTTTACAAAACTGCACTTAAAATAAAAAGTATGCACAATCACATAAAACAATTAACAAACCATTAAAATGGCATTGTATCAGACAATTATTGCTTTTGCGATGAGCCACTAAAAATAATACCTGGTGATGTCTGACATATGTAAAAATGCAGAGGTCAAGAAATGCCTGATCTCAGAGTATGACAAGATGTACCCATGTGCATGGAGATCCTCAATCAGTTTCTTGCTACCATAAGAATGTTGCAATTAACTGATAGTCAAAAATGTTTGAGAGTAGTCGCTGGCTTTTCTTAATAAGCGATTTCTGAACAACAGACAATACGTTTTGATCGGGAGTAACCTCATCAAGGTTAGTTGCATCAGTATCACCTGGCAACTATTCAACAAACAATATGAGATGGTGGTCAAGGTAGCTTTGCTGAGATTCTGTGTTTATTTCTGATGAAGAGAAGTACTCATTTTGATTACTATTTTTTTCAGTAGCCTATTTCTAATTATAGATGCCTAATGAACAACTGATCAATCATATTCTTCAGAGTATTCAATATTCCCAGTCAAACTACATTCTAGGTCATTTTAATTTTCAATTCCACTACTCTCCACTGCACTCCATTGCACTGCACTGCACTGCACTCCCACCCCACCAACAACCGACCCGAACACACCCCACTCCACACCATCAGTTTTATTTCTTAATAAAGGAAAACAAATGAAGAAAAAGTGGCCACAGGTCAGATATTCGGAAAACAAAACTAAAACTCAAATATTCATGAAATTTTCCAGCTTCGAAAACAGAGCATGAAGATTTTATAAGAAACATAAAGCCGACTCTACACGGAATTGCACGGGTATGGTTGTTGTTGGGTCAATCTTGGATTAGCGTTTCATTTCCGTTTTCAATGTAAACTAATCAAAGGAAGCAATTGTTTACCCACATATTTAAACAAAAAATCAATAAATATCTTAAAATGTCATCGCAACGTAATAAAACCTGAAAAGTGCAAGTTTCTGATATGTAAAAATAGTCTTAGTTCTACCCACAAGGGACCGTTGTTTACCAGTGACATACGAGCTCGCTGATTGGGACATGTATTCCATCTTATCCGTTATTGGAGATATAGCTACAAATCCTATAATTGTCAATCATTTGTTACATCCCTATATTCTATCACTATATATCATATTTGCCCTACCATTATCCATTAATGGGGGCATTCCTCGATATTCCGTCATTATTCATTTTAGAGCATCCCGTCTAACCGTATCATTATATATTATTGGAAGCATCCCTACATAGCCTATTATTATCCATTAATGGGGACATCCCTATATCTCATTAATACTTAGTTTTGGGGCATCCCTACATATCCTATCATTATCCATTATTCGGATATCCCGATATATTCCATCATTATTCATTATTGGGCACCCCTATATATCAAATCATTATTAATTATTAGGGGCATCCTTACATATCCTAACATTATTGATTATAAGGGGCATCCCTATATACATTATCATTATTAATAATTGGCGACATTCTTACATACCATATCATATTTGTTTATTGGGGGCATTTATACATATCCTATCCTTATTTATTTTTGGGGACATCTTTAGATATTCTGTCTATTTTCATTATTGAGGGCACCTCTACATATCCTATCATTATTAATTATAAGGGGCATCCCTACATATCCTATCATTATTGACTATTGGGGGCATCCCTACCTGTCTTATCATTATTGGCGGCATTCCTACATACCCTATCATTTTTGTTTATTTGGAGCATCCATATATATCCTATCATTATTCATTATTGGGGACATCCCTAGATATCCAATCAATTTCCATTATCCTGATATTCCTAGTTATCCAATCATTATGCATTATTGAGGGCATACCTACATATCCTATAATTATTCAGTATTGAAAGCAGCTTATTGGATGCATCCCTACATATCACATCATTATTCATTATTTGGGGCATCCCTAGATATGCTATCAATTTCCATTATTGGGGTTTTCCTGTATATCCCATCTTTATTCACTATGAGGGGCATTCTTACATTTTCTATCATTATTGCTTAATGGGCATCCCTCCATATCGTAGCAATATTCATTATTGGAGGCCTCCCCACATATCCTATCATTATTCATTATTGGGGGCATGCCTAGATATCAAATTAATATTCATTTATAGGTATCCCTATACAATCCATCATTATTTATTATTTTGGGCATCCCTAGATATCCCATAATTATTCATTATTTGGGACATCCCTAGATATCCCATTAATATTCATTAATATGTTTCCCTATATAACCCATCATTATTCATTATTGGAGGCATCCCTACATATACTATCATTATTTATTATCGGGGCACTCCTACATATCCTATTATTATTCATTATTGGGGGCATCCTTAGATATCCCATCAATATCCATTAATGGGTATCTACATATCCGTTCATTATTCATTATTGAAGGCATCCCTACATATCCTATCATTATTTTCCATTATGCATGTATTCCTATAAACTCACTCATTAAGTTTCCATTATTGGGCACTCCCGATACATCCCATCGAGGGCATCCCTACATAGCTCATCCTCATTTTCCATTACCGATGTATCTCTATATAATGTCTCACTGTTGGGTCATCCCTTTATATCCCATACTTGTGTAGGGCATCTCTACATATCAAATCTTTATTGTCCATTACAGATGTATCTCTACATACCCTTTCATTATTTTTTCATTATTTGGCCATCCCTTTACATCCCTTCATTATCGATTATTTGTTCATCCCTACGTAACCCATCATTGTATCCCTACATATCAAATCAATATCCATTATTTTGGTTATTCCCTACGTATACTATCATTATCAATTTTCGGGGGCGTCCCTATATACCCCATGGATATCTATTATAAGGGACATTTCTATATAACCCATCATTATCCAATATTGGGGCATTCTTAAATATCCCATTATTTGGATCATTTTTCATAACCCAATGCATCATAATCTAATGTTGGGGTAGGGGCATCACAACATATTCCATCACTATCCAATATTGGTGCATCACAAGATATCACATTATTATCCAATATTGGGGGCATTCCTTTATTTTCCATCATTATCCAATTTGCAAGACATCCCTACAATATTATCCTAATAATACATACTCTTCCTTGTTGTGCTCGTATATGACCTTCTATTTACCCTTGGCAAGGTAAATCATATTGGCACATTAAGAAATAATAATGCAACTTGTAGTATATATTTTATTGAATGTATTGTAATATTGTTTTATATCTATTAACTTCATATATGCGTTTTATTTTACATAACTATAACGTAATTACATTCATGTTTTAGCATGTATCATTCCATTTTTATCAAAGAACATTATATTGTCTATTTTCAAAAATAACCAACAGATGTGTGTCAATCAAAGAAATAATTACAGCAATGAAAAGAAATGTGTTTGTAATTGAAACCCTTTTTTCGATGTTGCTATGCCGTATACATTAAAAAAAGAAATCGAGTACTCTGCTACATTTCTCAGTATTTCCAGTAAAAGCAACTGTAAACTTACAACATTGATGCACTAAACAGATCACCAAATTATGTTCTGCGTCACGTCGCGTAAAAAGACCTAATTACGTAATATATAATTGAATAGTATTTTAATAAACACATGTACGAAGTTATTGATGTTATATATTTATAAACCTCGCTAGCTATTCTTTAGTTGTTTACAGAATAGAATAACTGTTTAAATAGCAATGTTTAAGAATTATCATATTCCAAATACGATATACAAATTACTTGCTTCGGTTTTCATTTCTGTTTGTCTTTGTATGGAACACGAAATAGTATATGCCAACCTGGTCTGCCCAAATAATGTGTAAAGAAAATAGTCACGACTCTCCAAACGTTATATATATAATTATTATCTTTAATCTGTTTTTGTATCGCATTTGTAAAAGATAGTGTTTGAATTCCTTAAATTTTCACACAGTACATTAATTCATTTGCAAGACTGATAGTACGGTGTTGTGAAATGATAAATTAAAATTGAAACGAGAGTTTTTACTTCTAATCGCCTTCGACAATATTTAAAATTTAAACTTTCTTTTGCAACTGAGTATAGTTTGCATGTTGTATAGCATTGCATTAAAGTGTCAAAATGTAACTGTTACAAATGTAACTGCTTACTGTGCAAGTAAACAATAATTTTAAAGGAAGATTCGATAAAGTTAACAACAATTATACAAGTTGCTAAATGATCAACTTGAACAATGTCGATAACTAGCAATGAGGTTTAAATTCAGTTCAATTGTTCGAAACATGTCTGTGAACATACAGCACAGCAAACTATATACTATGCGGTTATCAGTGTAAAGCAACACCTAACTGACTTTTTTGTACATCTGTTGGCAATCTTTTAATTTAATGACTTAAAACCTGTTTAATTTCAGAATTATTTAATTGAATGAAGTTCTGTATTTCACATTGTTGTTCTATACTAATATAATAAACCGAATGTTAATTACATATCTTAATTAGGTTTTATTTCATTATAGAATATGATTATTATTCATCACATATATTTTAAAAATAAATAACATACAATACTATTCACACAAAAAAACACATTAAAAAAGGAAAGTCATCGGCCATTGATTGTCACTGAGTTTCACCATTTTGTTATATGTAAATTATTATCAAATATAACAAAATGTCGTGATTTGTGCCTTTATAATGACTCATCTTTTGATGTTAATAAAATGGTCATATTGTAATTTAATACCACATAAAAAGGAAAGTCATAGGCCGGTTGATATCAATAAATATTACTTTATTGTTTAAAACTTTATTATCCATATAAACAAAAAAGTTCATTAACCTGGTATTTTATACGACTCATCTTTTAAAGAAATGTACAGTGGTAACGATATAAGTAAATATTACATAAAAAGGAAAGTCATCGACCAGATATTGTCACTTAATATAACTTTTTGTTTAATGCGTTATTTTCACATATAAACAAAACAAAGGTTTTGAACCTGTCGTTTAAATAACTCATCGTTTCATGGTACAAAAAATGAGATATTTTAAATGCATTTACTAATATTAACTGAACTCAAATCAGACTATTTTTTTTAAAAAATGTTTTATATCTGATCTTGATGTTCTGTATTTAGCATAGTTAACCACCAAAAGTTAAATACATTTCTTATTTAAATGGTATTTTCATTACATAACATGACTCACATATTTTTATTAACACATAATTCACAAAACTAAACAACATATAATACTATTCACAAAAACAACACATTAAAAAAGGGAAGTCATCGGCCATTGATGGTCTCCGAGTTTTACCATTTCGTTATGTATATATTGTTATCATATATAACAAAATACCGTGACTTGTGCCTTTTTAATGACTCATCTTTTGATGGCACTAAAGTGGTCATATTGTAAGTAAATATCACATTAAAAGGAAAGTCATAAGCCGGTTATTATCAATAAATATAACTTTATTGTTTAAAAAGCTATTCTCCATATAAACAAAAGTGTTTATTAACCTGGTATTTTATACGACTCATCTTTTAAAGAAATGTAGAGTGGTAATGATTTACGTAAATATTACATAAAAAGGAAAGTCATCGACCAAATATTGTCACTAAATATTAATTTTTGTTTAATGCGTTATTTCCACATTTAAACAATACGTTTTTGAACCTGGTCTTTCAAATAATTCATTTTTTCATAGTACAAAATAAATCAGAAAATCTTTCATTCATTTATCGATATTAACTGAATTCAAATGTTTAAATTCAAACTATTTTTTTAAAAAGAACTTTTATATCTGAGATTGTTGTTTTACATTAAGCATAGTTCACCAAATGTTCAATACATTTCTTACTTATGTTCTTGTGTTATTTTCATTACAAAATATGACTCACATATGATTATTAATTAACACATAATTCATAAAACTAAACAACATACAATAATATTCACAAAAACAACACATTAAAAAAGGAAAGTCATCGGCTATTGATGGTCACTGAGTTTTACTATTTTGTTATATATACATTGTTTTTGATAACAATATGATGTGATTTCTGCCTTTATCTCTCCATGTAAACAATGTGATAATGATGTAAGTTTTATCACTAGATATTACATTATTGTTTAATATGTTATAACCGTATAAACAAAAGTTCGTTAACCTGACCTTTCAGATGACTCATCTTTCTGTGACATGTAAATTTGTAATGACATATGTAAACACACATAGAAAAAGGAAAGTCATAGGCCAGTAATGATCACTTAATATTACTTTTAGTTTCATTTGGATTTACCCATATATAAACAAAAATTCTTTTATACTACTAAACTTTTCATAGTAATTTACATAACATTAGATAATCTTAAAAAGAAGTTCTATATCTCATAGGCATGTTGTTCTATAATAATAAATTGACCAAATATTTATAACATTTCTTTATTAAGTGCTATTTTCATTATAAACTATGAAACACATATGATTATCAATTATTGATAACATATAAATCTGAAAACTAAACAATATACAATTTTCAAATTTACACATAAAAAGGAGAGTCATCGGCCATAAATAGTCGCTGTGTTTACCCATTTTGTTATATATAACAAAATGTTGTGATATTTGCCTTCATAATGACTCATCTTTCCATGTTTAAAAAGTAAATGTCACATAAAAACGGAAGTCATCGGCCATTTATAGTCACTGTGTTTACCCATTTTGTTATATATAACAAAATGTTGTGATTTCTGCCTTCATAATGACTCATCTTTCCATGTTTAAAAAGTAAATGTCACATAAAAAGGAAAGTCATCGGCCATTAATAGTCACTGTGTTTACCCATTTTGTTATATATAACAAAATGTTGTGATTGTTGCCTTCAAGATGACTCATCTTTCCATGTTTAAAAAATAGTAATAAAATATGTAAATGTCACATAAAAAAGAAAGTCATCGGCCATTAATAGTCACTTTGTTTACCCATTTTGTTATATATTACAAAATGTTGTGATTTCTGGCTTTATAATGACTCATCTTTCCATGTTAAAAAAATAGTAATAAAATAAGTAAATGTCACATAAAAAGGAAAGTCATCGACCATTAATAGTCACTGTGTTTACCCATTTTGTAACAAAATGTTGTGATTTCTGGCTTTATAATGACTCATCTTTCCGTGTTTAAAAAATAGTAATACAATAAGTAAATGTCACATAAAAAGGTATGTCATCAGCCGGTAATATCAATAAATTTTACTTTATTGTTTAATACTCTGTGATCGTATCAAAGATATATTAATCATTTAAATGACTCATCTTTCCATGTAACGTAAAGTTGTAATGATATAGATAAATGCCACATAAAAAGGAAAGTCACCGGTCGGTTATAAACCTGACCTTTTAAATGACTCATCTTTCCATGTAACGTAAAATTGTAATGATATAGATAAATGCCACATAAAAAGGAAAGTCATCGGTCGGTTAAAAACCTGACCTTTTAAATGACTCATCTTTCCATGTAACGTAAAATTGTAATGATATAGATAAATGCCACATAAAAAGGAAAGTCACCGGTCTGTTATAAACCTGACCTTTTAAATGACTCATCTTTCTATGAAATAGAGATGTATGATATGAGTAAGTTTTATATGCAAAAAAAAGAGGAAAATTATAGGCCGGTTGCTATCACAAAATTAAAGTTTTATTTTATGCCATTAATCATTACTGATAACTATTGTTTTATTCCATATAAACAAAAAGTTCATAAACCTCAACATTTAAATGATTCACCTTTCTAAGAAATAGAGATGTTATGATAAAAGTAAGTTTTATATGCAAAAAAAAAAAATGAAAATTATAAGCCAGTTACTATCACACAATTGAAATTTTATTTCATGCCAGCAATCATAACTGATTACGATTGTTTTATTTCATATAAAACAAAAAAACGTACAAATGGCCTTTTATATCACTCATCCTCTTAATACATCATGTGGTAATGATTGCAGTAAATAGCACAGGTGGATTTTCAACTGATCATATGATATTTCTGTATATATATAAGTAAATATCATAATTTTGATTTTAAAACAATAAAATAGTTCAAACATGGCCAAAATGTCTCTTAACAGTGCTGTATCCTCAAAAACAGCGTTACCAAATCATATATTCAAACACAAAAAGCAAACAGTAAAATCTATACACTCAGTCAGTTACATAAAAACAAGCGCACACACATATACCGCACATTCCCCGTCAATATTTAAAACAAACACTATACTGTCCATAAATTATGTCATCAGAAAAGTATTTCAATAATGCTAAATTTACAATAAAAACTTTACAGACAGTGTATGGTGGGTAGGCTATTCCGTGTAATTGTATGAATTTATATATTACCGCCCTAAAATGTAGAGGCTATTATCTACGTTAATATAGTAAAGTCGGCACTAAGCGGAAATTAAAACAAGTTTAGCTCACTGTCTCATGACGACACATATGTACAGAAAAATCATTCTTGTGCATTACAATCGAATACCATACCATATTAATTCATATGTTTAATACAAACATACTTATCATATATTGTTGAAATGTATTTAGTTTATAATAGAATATATACAATGCATGAAGGTTTGTTGGTTTGTTAATGGGATACATTTTCAAATGATAGCATGTGATGCAAAATAAACAGCCCAGGTGCTGGTTAACATGTCAAATCAAAATAACGGTTGATTTGAAGCAATAAATATATCCTCAAAGCAAACACACTAACACAAATTATATACAATAGTATTGATAATTACATAAAAACATGATATTATGGCACTTTTTGCCAACATGTTGCATTCTGTGTTCCTTGTATTAGTTATGTTTTACTGGACCAAAAGGATAAAGATAAATATACACAACTTTAAAATTGAAACTGAACCTAAACATACTGTACCATTTTAGACCGAACACAAAGATTCCTCAGTAAACCTTATAGAAAATATATTTAATGCACCTATTCAAATTGGTCCCACATACAACACACGAATACAAATTAATCTTCAAAGTGGTCCCTCAGCTTCCATTGTATGCTTTGATAAAGGTCTGTCATAGGTTTATTACCATATACAACGATGTATTAAGGATAACGCATTTGACTATTACAATCAAATTCTGCATGGCGGTAGTGCACAACAGTTTTCACAGTTTCGACCCCATGCTTAACCCTATTACCTATAAAAACACTGAGTACTGGCTTTACTACGAACTCGAGACGAAATGGGCAATTCACATCACATATAAGAGCCAAGCTACTTCACAATCGAGTTAAAAAAATAATTCGAATACTGACTTTAACCAAAATAAATCAGTTTCAACGTCTGAAAAAATGTTATAAGTGGACGATGACTCAATTAAGGTTCATTTCAATTATGGTGAATGAAAATTGAAAAACAATACAACTTATTTAGACATGCAAACAAAAAGTGCCTTAAAAATCATATATGCAGTCACGCTATATCACTACTAGTACAATCAGCAGCAATTACATAAAACATGCTTAATAAACTATACAAAATCAAAGCAAATTCTGAGTTAAATTCTATAATACTATATAAATATATTTTTGATTTCATGTCTTCATAGGCAAAACCCTTTCATACGTTTTTTAACTACATGTTCTTATAATAATGTAGGCTATATATTTGTATGTAGAACTGTGACACATGACCTTATAATCTATTTCAAAAATACGTCCGTAATTTGAAACTCAAAGTCACTACAAATGATAAAAATACAGATTAAAACGATAAATCACACACTTAACTAAAATGCATTTATCCATTCTTTTAAAACTATAGGACGTTCAACAAAATATAAAGCATTTATATTGCATAAAACAAATAAAACTGTTCTCTACATGTACACGTTTCTAAAACATGCCTGATATTCTTATATTTACATTATTACAGATGATATTTGTCCTCAACCATATGTTAAGAGATGATTTAAAACATGAAATCATGATATATGGTTATGATTCTTTCATATATTCAAATTTAAAACGTCAAACATTAATAAAGACTTAATTAATAAATGTTTTGAAATGGCATTATGTACAATAAACGACTTTTGAAACGACAAATTAACACTTATTTATGTAATTTTAACCTTTTTCTTCCAAGATTTGTTCTGCAACACTGATGAAAAACCCTATTAATAGTGACAAACAGAGGTATTGTGTCCTATACAAGTTGACACCACTTAACAACTGAATAATATCAAGCAATACAAAAAACAATAATTCTATACACTATTTACATTTAATACTTTCACAACAAAAGTTTGTGTTCGGTGCGAGCGCTTTTTACACAAACGTAATCCGGTCGACAGTGCTGTCAAATGCAAGAATGCGATAGGTGTGTGTAATGTAAGAGTATAATAGTATTGGATAATAATGGCATATATATGATAAAATAAATGACAAAAATATTCATGTATAACATTTAATATGATAATGTAAGTTCCGTGCACAATAAAATATGCTTTGAATGTGATTTTTATACATATGTGAACTAAAATGTACCAAATGTATAGCACACTCAGAACTCCTGGCGCTCTGCCCTGTCTAGCAAACAAACTGAAACGCTCCTCAACACTGAAATAGTGTCAAAAGTATGTATCACGGATACGCCAATATCCTCATAATCTTCTCAAATACAACATTATTAAAATCATTAACTAAAATGTGATTAAAATATAAACTATGTACACCATCTACATAATACATCCAGCTATAATCATTTTGAAATAAAAGCACCACACACACAAAAGCAAGAATATTCGTTTTTAAGAAAAGTAGTAGTTTCGTGCACATACGTTGTTGTGAAGAAATAGATTAAAATCAACATTATGCCGTCATTTGTTGTGACCTAATAGAAATAGAAAGACACACATTAATGGCAATACATGATTTCATTGAATCTATAGTTTTTGAATTGGGTTATTATGAAGGATATGTCAAATGATACCTAAACTACGAAAACCAGAACACGATAAAAAAAAACAATATAGCAGACTCGATATATTTGAGTCTTTTCATGGAACATGTAACGTCTATAACATGATAATCATATTTCTAAATTATTATTACGTTTCTCGTCTTAAAATTACCATACAGCCTTTTTTAGGTGTGGTTCTTATATAAAACGTTACATTTGTAAAGCACATGAATATAAAGATATATAAAATAAATAAAATTTGCTAACTTAAGCATATGAAAATACTTATCGTGAGACACCCTTATCAGACTACTTTTGTATATTTTTAATAATGATATAGAAAATAAAACAGCATTATATTACAGACTACATTTACTACTATAAACACATAGCGCGTCCTCGTGTTTAATAAATGGAATGTTTTTCGTATAGGCCTCTCTCAATTACAATATATATTCTAAAATACATACAACACATTCTGGTGTGTATATCAGCAGCCAAATAAATCAGAATTTCACAAAACACTAAACTATATACAATAATTATATACACAAATTTCGGTTCAATTATCAAAAATATTTCAACATATATTAATCTGCACGCAAAACAAAATGACCGCAATTAATATCTTCCACTCTTTTGGCATTCATTCATTGTGTATAATTATCTATTTAAGCATTCGCCAACAATTTACTAACTAACCATTCTCAGAAAACGAGAAACAAATGTACCACATAAAGTAAGTAACAATTCTAACTGATCTGAAAAAGGCTGCATTTTATTTATTGTGTCAATGAATTGATGTTTACATTAACTGCACTTTATGAATAAGCTCAATGCATTGATATAGAATTTCACGAACTATCTGAATCTGTTCATTGCATTGATGCAACAATTTAAAAATGACTATGATACAACTATACAATTCGAACAAATGAAACACGTAACTATATATACAAAGTTCACAACGTTGTATATGTCTGCATACCAATGTTAAGGAATACAAACAAACGGCTGAAACTAGATCCGACTCAAATGAGTGTTGCCGTAATAACTTCAATACTGTTTACTTGACGTCAATATATCGCGCTAATCACAAGTCAGTCATTCATTCATAGTGGACCGTATATCTCTTGTCGATTACAACCTCTGGTGAAAATAGACTGGTAATCAAAATATGTCTCCCTGAAATAATAATGGGTATATTTTGAAAAGAACAAAAGATCGAATTATATTGACTATATATCTTAAAACAAAGAATCACCCGGACTGCATGGCTATCATATCACAAAGTAATAGCAAGAGGTCTAAGAGGGCCTAAATACGCTTTAGTGGCTCATAGTAGCCATAGCACTTTTTGAAATTTCATACAATAGTAACCCTCTTTGGGGGTTAAACCACCCTTTCTGAGCAAAAAAGTTAATTACTATAAAATGGAAATACTTTAAAATTCCATTCATCTGTAAAAATATAGTTCCAATACAGGACCCTTATACATCACAGCCCCTTGATTTGTCAAAACTTCAATCACCAATTTCATAGGGATTTGCTATCAGCAAACAATGTTTAAGATTTTAGATAGATTTTTTTGTACAAACGGATGCGAAAATAGTCCCCCCCCCCCCCCCCCCCCCCCAAAAAAAAAAAATCCTATGTTCAAATAATGTACACTTTACAGGGTCCCTATGTATCACAGTCCCTTGATTATCAGAGTCTTCAATCCCTTGCTGATCTAAGGTTCATTTATATAATATATTAACAAGTTTGACAGAAAGGTTTATGAAAAAAAAAAGATTGTTTAGATTTCACAATTTCAACCATTTTGGTGTCCTTTGAACCTTTTTAGAAATTCCGTCTTCGGTATTGAACCAAATCTAAATGGCTTAGACAAGACGATGCTTCATATGTAAAACCATAGAGTTATACTGAGCAAATGGTATTTTCTCATAGTATTCGTATATAAAACTCAAAGTTCCCTTACAAAGCCCCTATATACCCTAACTCCTGAAGTCGCAAAAGCTTAAAATCCCATAGGCAATAATTATATCGATTATGAACATATATGACAGACTGGCTATTGAGATAAAATGCATTGATGAAAATTCTCAATTTTACCCATATGCGTCCCCTGGCCCTTTATGGAAAATCAATCTGTTTTATTGAACAAAATCAAGAAAACTGTTACTAGACAATGCTTTAGATCCCAAATTTAACAACATATTTACACAAATGGACGAAACAAATGAGAATTTTCTGTTTCCCTATAGTATTCCTATAATAAAGTCAAAGTCCCCTTACAGGGCCTCTATACATTCCAGTGCCTATTGATTTGTACATACTTAGAACTGTTTAGTCATTTTTGTGAATTTTCAATTTTAACCCTTTTGTGACCTCACATGGCCTTGTACAGAAATGCAATCCTGCTTATTGAACTAAATAACAATTCTGCATGAATGGGTAAAACAATTAGAATTTCCGTTTCCCCGTTGTATTCCTATTAAAGTCCCCTTAAAGGGTCCTTATAAATACCAGCCCATTGATTTGTAAAAAATTCAAACCCCTTTCAACAGGGATAACTTATATCAAATATAAACAAATTTGACTGACCAGTTGTTGAGAAAAAGATTTTTGAAAATGTTTAATTTTAACCATTTTGTGACCTCATCCTGCCCCTTTTGGAAGTCAATTCTTCTTATTGAACAAAATCTTATTTCTATGACTAGATGATGCTACAGAACACAAACTGAATAATAAGTTTGCCAAAATGGATGAAAAAATGAGAATATACCAACAGTATCACAATGTAAAATTCTTGCAGGGCCCCTATATGTATTAGCTTTTTAATTTTATCGTTATTCAAACCCCTACACATAGGGATAATTTATACCAAATATGAAAAGTGCAACCCAGTCCTTTTTTTACAAATCTGAACCGTCATGACTAAACAATGCTTCCGTAAAAAAATAGACAAAATCAGTTTCATTTTAGAAAAATATATATTAATATTTATTTCAATGACATTGAACCATCGAGCGGTCATTTTTAACCCCAGGGACACAATTTGTACAAATCGAATAGAACTATAGTTGATCATTACTATATGAATATTTTCAAAATCTGTATGGCGGTTCATCAGAAGAAGATTAAGATTTTTTTTTTAATTTTTAGTAACGGCGGTCATCTTTAATTTTAGATAACAAAACGGGTATTTATAGTCTCCTTTGCAATTGAAACATCCATGTGAGTTTAACTGGCCTAGCGGTTTCAGAGACGACAGAAAACACGCCATCGCATAAGTCTTTCTAGCCTTTGGCAATTAGCGTTTAAAACCGCAAAAAAATTGAATTTAAATAGAGGCTTTCATTTATAGAAAATAAAAACCGCAAAATTATTGAATTTAAATGGAGGCCTTCATTTATAGAAAATAAAACAATGCATACCGTTTATCAATGTAACTATGATGATGTATTGATATCGATTTACTAAACATTGATCATTGCAATTTATTGTTTTTACTATCAAATAAATAATAATTATACGCTTTGTTGCTATGATAAACTATATAGTAACATCATTAGTTTTAATTCCTAAAATGACCGATATTTTATAATAGGAATTATAGTAGAACATGAACAAAGCAAAAGAGCTGTAATTACCTGATATTTAGTGGTCAATATTTTCTTAACTTTGTAGCCATCTTTCGTTTCTGAACAGTCTTACTTACAGGAGTTGCTTTACTCTGGTTTTTCCAATTTGTTGCAAGTTTGGACATTGTCATGTCATCCTGCTTTTGCGACTACAATAGAAAGATACAGATATTAAGGACAAGCATAAACAGCTGTGGTCGAATACAAAAACGAATATACATGCAAACAGATAAACTACTAAAATATAGTAAAATGTGATTTAATGTATACGAGCAATTGGATACATGTTATCTGTATTCTTTCAACACATCAGCACAAAGCCTTCTTTATATAATGCCGAAATAAGATCTTTTATGGACTGCATTTGAGTCCGTTTCTTTAAATAACAAGTACTGGATGTAGTTTCTAAGAGGCCATCGGGTCTAATCTGAGAAAGAACCCGCAACCTCTTGTGTGAGCGACCAACGCCCTACCCACTACAACGTTCCGCTTAGATAATGTAACTATCGTTGACGTGTGCTTATACTTTTGTTGTATTCTATATATTTTTACCAATTAAGTAACATTTACTGCATAAACACCCACAACAAAATCAGACTGCTATAACTTCGTTGTATTTTCCGGTTTTAATCAATATCTAGACCAAACAACTCCTTCACATACACCATCAAGGGTGATTTTTAAAAGCAATAAAGCTTGTTTCGTAACCTATTGAAAATAAATTAAAAGTACATTCTTCAACTATAATGATTACAAAAATTTACAAAAGCGCATGTACCTCTAATTCAGCCTCGATAAATATGACAGTGGCATACACATGACTGACCATGAGACTCTCCGGGAGGACCGCTGTTAGTTTAAATATTTTGCCGGCTGCATGCACAGTGTAATCTTTAACAGCACCATCAGGCCAGAATGATTCATCAGACAGATAGCTGAGTAATGGCTGCTTAGCATCTGCTTCCCTCAATGATAGACATCTGTGTGTGAATCTTTTGATGGCTTTCAGTATCATTTCAGCTAGTTTGGAATTCTCTTTGGTCATTGTCTTTAGGTGATTTTCCAAGTCAATGCCAAGATGCTCTCTAAAGTCTTCCTCAAGCGCATCAATAATGACATCAGAATTAAGTTCTTCTAATAACTCATGCAAGGCGACTATGTGACACAATTTCACATTACTTTGTGGACTTGGGAGAATACCTTTAGGAAAGGTTCTAGTCAATAGTAATTTCCAATCTTCTGTGTAATCAAAAAGCGATTTCTCGGGATCACCTTTTGTTTTACGCAAAAGTGTCATTATCACGCCTAGGTGGGATAATAGCTCAGTTGTCATACTCGGGTCATTTTCTTTTCTTTCTTTTACACCAGCTATCATCTCAGACGGAAGACTTTCTTGTCTAACACCTTCTTTAAGCTCACTGATCAGAAAACAATAATTTCTGTAAAGTTCGTCCGTAAATATCATCTTCGGAAAGGAATTTTCAAGACTGATGTAAGACTTTCCGATAAGAATTCTGACAGCAAGGGCTTTTTCGATGCTGTGGAAATCGTAAACTATTTTCCTTCCACTACCATATGACAAATCACTTTGTGATTCTTCGAGAAGGCCGTCGTCCCACTTAAAATTCAACAGATTTTGCTTTTTGACCTCCGATAACTGAACAGTTGGGAGTAGATCAACGTTTGGTTCTCTAGAAATGAAATGTACAGCAAAGCATTCCCTCGACATTTCCAATGTTTTCTCTAAGAAAGCATTCTGTATTGCAACCAGTTTTTGCAGTACTCTATATACAACAGAGTCGGTTCCAAGGATTAAACACTTAGACATATCCGAAGACGCATGAATTCTTTCAAATGTTCCTATATGAACGTTATCTTTTATTTCATTCCAAGACTTCTGAAACGCATCAAACCGCTTCCTTACAATCCCATTCTTTTGTCCATGGCCACTTCTAATTATGAAATCTCTTACTTTCATGTTTAAGCATTCGTGTTTCTTCATCATATAGTTTGCATTTGAAGTGGCTGTAATATGCCACTGGACGATGTTGAAAATATGTACCGGAAGGTCAAGGCTCTCACAGTGTTTAAGCACGAGCACAAGGAATGGTAATTTTATTCTTTGCGTATGCAACTCTGACATGAAATTTTCCATCGTTGGTAAGCTTCTGATTCGAAACAAAGAAGGCGTCAGTGAAAGTCTTTCTGTCTGGGACATTTTACTAAGATCATCTAGCTCATGCACACAACTTTCGATACAATTTATAGAAAGTTCATGCAGTTCTACATGCTCTTTATTGAATTTAAACATCATTTGAAAATGATTTTTCAGTATTTCGTTCACGTTTCCAGAAAACTCATTTTCCCACACCAGTCTGTCTTTGACAGTTGTCAGAGGGTTTTTGTTTTCACATAAGAGGTATCGGGTATGACGCAAAACCGTGTGTAAAAATAATCCTACGCTGTAAACAGACATGTTAAGAAGTCTGGAAATGTTCAGCCAGTGTCGTTCTACATCTTGCCATAAGATATGTGAAACGTCTATTGCAGGAATGGAAGTTACTTCTTCAACGCAATCTGTTGCAGTAAATCCAAGGGATATTGATCCTAGCAAACAGCCTTTTACCAGAATGAATAAAATGTTACAAACGACAGGAGACATACCTCTGACAGTAAAGAACAAATCAATTCCTCCCGCGTCTGCACCAGATACGTATCCAGTTTCTGGTGTTAACCTTTCTGTCATATCCGAATGTATCATACCGTCGAAAAAATCTGATGTCTGACTATTAATCTCTGGAAAGCCGGGTAAGTAGCAGTTCTTTACATTTGAAGGCTCCATTAGGCATTTTACCAAAACAGGTTTGGACTCACTGTCTGTGAAAGCGCTGTTAGCGATTAACAAAGCAAAAAGAGACGTGAGACAAACGTTTATTGTAGTATGAGACGGTTCAGATCCTTCCCCATGCATAAACTCAGGTACTCTGAAGTCTTTTCTGCCTACAAGACATTTCAGAAAAGTCACACTCTCTTCCTTAAAACAATGAAAAGAAGTCTCGTCAATCAAGAGAAATGCCTGTCTCTTTGTCGTGTCATCCAATGTCATATAACTTCTTGGAATATAAAAATGATTCATTGCGAGTGAAAATAGTGTTATCAAATCATTTCTGCTTTTACCAGCGTTAGTTAAAATCACTACTAAACGTTCTCTGACCTTATTTTCATCCTGTGATTCAAATACCGCTTGCGTGTCACTTATTCGATCTGGAGCATTGGTACTTAGTGGACAGCTATCAAAACATGACTTCTGATATGCTTCGTTCCATTGTATTTTCTGCAGAAACTGCATCGTGTCTTCGTATTGTCTGCAGTATTTAATTGTTCGAGAGATTGAACGATGGATTCCAATCGCTTTTAAAAAGAATCCGAGTAGTGACGAGCTAATATGATTCTCAGCAACGCTCTCAAGTACAGCATTAATGGCCTTGAATGATTTTGCCTTTGGATCAATATTGTCCATAGTTTGAACAAATGAAGAAATATATATCTTCATGTATGCTATTGAAGCAATATACTGGAGTCCAGGGACTGCTTGAAGAACTATTTTGTGACATTTGAGAAAGAGATCGTGTTTTTCAGTTTCTTCTTCGCATATCAACGATTCATCGGTAAATGACTGAACATATATATCTTCCAATAGGTCAACTATCAACACAACAAACGGAGAATCTATATTGCCCTTTGTAAATATGTCTTTCACACACTTGTCTAAGTGACCTAAAAATGAACTTCCTTCATTTTCGTTGACATCTTCAGCATTATCCGATTTCCCTGTATTCTCCAACTGTTCAAATAACTTGGAACTATCACGATAGAGCAATTCATACAATATGTCAGCATTTTCACCCGTTTCAAACTGCAAAGCCAGATTCAATGGCAGTCTCAACAACGCAAAGTAATGACTTGGCAAACTGGATTCCGATACAAGGTTCAGAAGAGAACTCATCACCAACGTGTTGGGATTAGAGGTAAGGCATCTTATAAAGTACGATGATATAATTCGTTGACATTCCATTTTTGCTTCCGGAGGTGCCGAATCCAGGATTTTCAAAAGCGTTTGAAATACATCTTCTGAATCTAGTTCTTGGTATTTTACAAGAATCTCTCCAAACATTCGCAAAACACTGTCGTCGATACAAAATGGCATAATCAAACCAGCGGCCATATCATTACAAAATCTTAACGTATGAATAGATGTAGGAAACTGTGATACCTCTGCAGCTAATGCTAGTACGTACTTCGTTTTACTTTGCCATACAGAAACATTTTTAAACCGATCGAGAGTCAGACCTGAAGGCAACATCTTCCTACAAATAAGATCAACCAGAATCTCTTCTGGACTTTGACCTTCTTCTATCGGCATACTATGTACATTGACTGATTCAAGCAGAGCGGTTGCTCCAAAACTAATATCTTGGTGCAAAGTATGTGTATCTGTCTGCCTTTTAGTGTTTTCTTGAGCCATGTTGCCAACATCTTCAAATGTTTCAACACGATCTTCTGTACTGACTAGTGGTGAGAGATTAACGTCAATTTCAACCATTTCAGAGCATTTATCTGTGTTTATGTTTTCTTGAAAGCTCTCAAACACAGTCTCAGTAACTGGCAAATTGCCACGTACTAATTTGCGAACATCTTCTGTGTGTTTATTTTCTGTAACATGTAGAGCCCTTTCATGCGTTAGATAGTTCTCTATTCCGTCCTCAATTTGGTATTGATTTGATGCATGATTTGAACTTGTTATAATCATTTCTTCCGTATCTTCCTCACGTTTTCCAGTATCGACATTTTTGTGTGTGGTTTCGATATCGGCAACATTCACCTCCTCAAAATCTGACGTTTTACATGAAATTTCTTCGTTGCTTATATCAATTTGTCTTCTCTTGTCATTTGGGTGTTTATGTGTTGACATGTTAAGTTCCATTTCAAATATGCATTGCCCTTCTTTATTCCTTTTATCATAAACATCTGTTTCATTCCTATTTGAATGTAAGTGTGAGTTTTCTATTAAATAACCGTCTTCCTCTTCAAAACAGACATTTATAGATTCGACGGTCACTTGTTCCGAAGTGTTGTACATATCATCTCCCATTTCACATTCATATACCACGGATTCTGCATCATTGGCCAAATCATGCTGATCTTTATCACTCTGATCAGATTTTGATGTGTTTTCCATCAAACAACCGTCTTCGTTTTCTAAAATTTGATTAACAGATTCATTCTTCACTGGTTCTGAAACAAAATTGGATTCCTTGTTTTTCATCAAAAACATGTTTTCTTTTCCAAATTCTTCATCTTCATGGTCATTTGTCTCTAGATCATAATTGCCTAATGGTACTGCTCCCATTTCAAAAATAAATTCGTTATGTTCTGATGCATTTGTTAAATTTGTCCTACCTTCTTCATTTTGATCAGAATTCATTTTCGAGTGTTCCATCAAGCAGTCTTCTTTTACTAAACTAACACTTGGTGATTGCAGTATGTGACTAGCCATGTATGAATACCCAGCTTCCATTTCCATTCCGTCTAACACAATTGTAATATCATCATTAACGGTTGGTTCTTGAACCTTTATTTCATCAATGTTCACAGCTACATTATTCGTGTTAAATTGGTCGTTCTGATTTTTGTTCACTGATGACTTATGTTTGTTGTTATCTAAAGTCTCGTCTTGACATTGCCCAGCAACACGTTCATCCACTAGTATATCATTTTCTGTTAAACTTGACGTAGGTGTTAACGCCACAAGACGAGTTGATGAAATTAATGGGTCTTCGAATCTTTCAATCATTTCTTCCTCATGTTCAAATGCCAAGTACGAGACGTCTTCGTCTGTATTCATCTCTGATGCTTTGAAATCAGAAGACATCGACTTATTCAAAGTTTGCATCAATTCATTTTTGTCATCGAGGAGTAACTCTCTGCAGGTTTCTAACAACTGTAATTCTGCATGGAATAAGGCCGCGTGGGCCCAGAATGTTGAATGAAGTCGTAATAACAGTTCAGATGGGTCCTTGCTTGTTAAAGCAGTTTTCTGAAGAATTGCCCACTTCGTGTATTCAATTCGCTTGTTCGTTGGAAGACTTGAACATGCCGAATGTGACACAATATTACAGAAGTCGTCAATGTAATCATCTCCCCATGTCTCGTATAAACAGTCCCTGATATCTGGTATTCTTTGTATGACAAAGCTTTCATGTCTGATTAAAAGTTCATTGAAAATCTCCGGCGGTAGGTCCTCATCTTCGTCCAAGTCACATTTCCCTTTCAGTAATGTTAGTGAATCTAAAAAATCATCACGAGTAGCCTCAACTTTTTCAAAGAGAAAGCTACTGAATGGCATCTTTAAACACAAATCCTTGCTCTCACAAGTGTATGCTTCTGGTAGATTTCGTGAAACGTCTGGGACGTCCTGTATCGAAAAGATTTGGTCATTGCCAAGCATGGCTTCCCATGTTTTTCTTCTTTCTACAGAATCGACATCTTCGACGAAGTAACTATCTAATATGTTCATTACTTCCATTCGATAAACAGTCTTTGAAAGAGGAATGTCTATGGTACTGAGAATATGAGACTCCAATGCTTCTACAAAGCTCGATGATGTTTGTAGAATTTCGCTGTCACATGCTACATAGACTGTCCATCCAGAATCATGTATATTTGGATGGTTTGAGCTGATCCATTTGCATATTCTCTGGTCTAAAATTTCAAGAAAGTCTTGAGATGTCTTCATATTTTCTAAAACATTTCGAATACTATACACATCGCGACCATGGTTAGTATATCTGATTCTGGTAAATGTCCAAAATAATTGTTCTGCTATATATCGGTTCAACGGCCTTTTTCTGATGATAGTCTCATGTAAAGTAGCACTACATAATTCTGGAATGGGCGTTTGAGGACATTCAAGGCAGTCTAACATAACCAACCTCCAATCAGACAAAAAGTTAATCTGTGATACAATTCTTGATGTTCCTTTACTTCTGTCCATGTGTATTACTAGGTAAACGTGTTTTACAATCGATATCTGCTCCGACTTGAATTCATACCTGTAACGTTCAATAACTGACTTTGCAAGCATTATATGCTTTTCGTCGTCAATAGCACTACACTGTAAAAAGAGAATTTCAGCATCGGACTCCAACCAAAATCTCTGCATTCGCAATGACAGCTGCTTCTCAGATTTGAAGGCACCAAGTTTATCTACTTGTGTTTCACTTTCTGATACGTTTTGAAGTACTTTTGTATGAATGTTGCTGTTTGTAAAAACAACTGTCATTAATCCCGAGTTACCTCTGTCGGAATGTCTTTCCAGCTGGTATGTCATTAGGCCTTTTATTCCATTATGAACAGGAAGTCTGAAATACTGATCTCTTATTGCTTCCGATTCGTTTTGGATTTCCTCCTCAACAGACTCCCCCAGCCGAACAACAACCTCAGGTCTTATCACCCATAACAGATCAGCCTTACATTTTGCCACAAAGATATCCCTTTCGTGGCGCGTTGAAAGACTTTCATTTTTTTTTTCATGTCTGAGGATAAGTGAAGATACCATATCTTCACTATAAATTGGGAATGTATCTGTGTTGGAAAAGGGCTTACCCTTGATGATGCTCAAACCATCTATCCATGTTTCTAAGGATTTTATTACTTGTTCTTGATCATCGCTTATGATATCAGCAAATCGCAGGTAGTGTTTTTCGAATCTGTTTAGAAAAGGTGGATCAGTGAAATCGAGTTTTCTGTCATCAACCAGAACAATACACCTAAACGAGTCGGCAACATGACAAATGGGATTACTGTAGGGCCCGAGGGCAACTCGACAGTTTTTCTTTTTCCCTATGACTGTATAGTTCTGATTTAACATATCATATAAACTGCCATAAATATTTTCAAGATCTTTCAGGATGAGAACTAGACCTTGTTCCATACACAGAATAATCCGACTCAATATCCTGTAGTTGTAGTCATCTGTTAAATCTTCTTCAAACTGACTTCCAAATATCACTTCTCTTTTAACACGTCCGATCTGTGAGAGTTTTTCTTCAACTATCCCTAAAACTGATTCACCGGTTGTGATCAACATCAAATGCCTTGCCAATTCATCTTTTATGTTGTTTTCGATAAGTTCAACAACAGAAATCTGGACTTCTGTCAAGCTATCCAAATGCTTTTGGAAATTATTCATTAGCGTTTCTTTTTCCGAAGGCAATCCTCCAAAATTTCTTTCAATTCCTAACATAATCACACCAGAGCGTTCCACCTCTGTATGTTTTCGTTTTGCCTCCGATAGCTTTCTTGCTACGTATTTAACGAGCGAGTAGAAATCACGCAATCCATGAAAATTTTTAAATCTAAGATTTTTGATATAGCAAAAGTATGACTGAGCTATACCTGCTAATTCACCTTTAATGTCTGAAGTATCAATTGAAATGATAGATTTTGTTACAAATAACGTTTTACCTTCTGGTTTCATAAATGAATCACTGATTGATAGTCCTGTTTCATAAAGCTCATTCTCATCCATTTCTGGTCGTGACAAATGTATAGCTCTATTCATCTTTGATGCATCTAAGGACCAGTTTGAGATGCCTACTACTGCAACATTTGGAACACTCTGTCCATCAGGCTCTAGTAAGTTGTGTAAAACCTTCAGTGGGTTAAACCTTGATATCTCTGCTAAGCCTATTTCATCAAGAATCACAACCGACAACACTTCATCCTTACTATTTGTCTCCTGGTACTTTTCAGCCTTTTCAAAAACTTTGATTATTCCATCTGACGTTGACGACTCCGAGCCCTGAAATGATACACAATACAGTTGTTGAAGATATTTGAAAAACGTATCCTTAGAATCTTTTCCTCGAAGGTTGCTTCTGATTATCTGCATTGCCAACGATTTACTGCATCCAGGCTTCCCAACAACAAAAATAGGAATTTTGTTCAATATGCAGACTACTATCACGAACACATTTTCGCGCAAAGCAGTGTTCTTTGCTGTTCCGGGAGGCAATTCCATTCTATCGAGAATATCCTTCTGTTCTTCCTTGATGATTTCGTGTATGTTATCTTCTGTGAAAGTTTTCATTTCACGCTTTAGAAATTCCTTCTCCATATTACATCTATATTCTCTTCGCACGTTTTTGTCAAAAAATCTACTATGATAGCAATGAGCAAGCGACAAAATCATTGCTTTCACAGGTATGTTCCAAATGCCTTTATTTTTATAAGATACTTCTTCCTTTGTTTTAAGAGTATTAACAAACCATACGGTCAGGCTTTTGCATCTTTGCACATCTCGTAAACTCACACTGTATGATGTTTTTTCTTGATAGCGAACAAATTCTTGAGACATGGCCAGCAGGTCTGAGAGAAGTTCATGGTGTCTCTTGTCACCGGGAAACACATTTTCTACCATTCTTTTAATGTAAATTTCCTCATCCTTTGAGCTCAGGCTTCCAAAATCCCAAACATAGTCTACTAACATTTCTGGAAGTGGAAGAACTCTATAAACAAGTCTTGATAACTCATCTGTTCTTACCTTTCCTTGAAGTCCAGCTGTTGAAATGGAAGTTGTTGATCTTAGTTTATACGGATTACAAGCTCCCATGATAATCAAGTTCGGAGCTAAAGACAATCCTAGACATCTGTGATGACATATAACATCACTTATCAGTCCTAAATGCTCACAAGTATTGATTTCATCCAAAAATAACCACCTCTCTTCGTCAATATCATCCAAAGCTTCTTTATTATTTAGCAGTACCCTACCAATAATAGCAGTTTCTTCAACTCCAGCATGAATATTCATTACATCGAATGGAACTTCACAAATTCCGGCCAGATATCGAATAAGTGATGTTTTGCCGCACCCTGTTTCTCCCATTATTACAACGGGAATTCTAGCTTTGATGCGTAGCATAATTAATACCATCTTTAACAGGTTGTCAGGTGTCAGTGCGTAACCACTTGCCAGTTCTTGCAGTTTATTTTGTGAAAGTGGCAAAGGATTTGTTCTTGCAATTTTCTGCAGAATGGTTTGAAGTTGTGCCTGATTCATTGATTTAAAGTCCTGCAATTCCCTTTTCATCTGACCTTCAAATAGGATTTTTATATGATCTGGTACTTTCGTTCTATCTCTGTACATTGGTGAAATTGTCTGAATATTTTGATTGTGGAATACATATATGAGATGATTGCTTTCTTCCCATTGTATCATTCCTTCAAGTCGTTCGGTTGCACTTGATGCTAGATCTACGTTTTCGGATTCGTCAGATTCCTCAATATCACCTGATGTAAGGGTTGATGTCTGTGTTGATCGACATGCATTTACAGACCGCGAACAAAATTCTTGCGAAACGTCAATGAGAGCTTTTGTTAGTGTGGATCTCACTGTCGGTACTTTTTTGTGTCCAATCATGTCAATTATACGTGAAGTTCTAAAAAATGCACTGCACGACATCTTTTTCAGTTGGTCTGCTAAAACATTAAGGAAAATGTTTATTATTGAAAATGACATATCAGTTGTTGTATTGATATACTTATTCAATAACATTTTGCAGGTTTGGGTTGAAAGTGGTGTTACTGCATTGCTGCCACTAAAAGCCACATCTTTTTTGTCCAATTCCCCATTTTCGAGACAACGAAGAAAATGACAAACAACTTGTACAGGACTTTGTATCTCATTGCTTACAATGTAGTCATTGTAGTTGTTCCATTTCAAGTGCTCTCGTCTAAAGGAGACTGCTGTCTGTAGGGAGTTCCTTAATGAGTCCTTTATTGTGTTTGCAATTTCAATGGAAATGTGCGATGTTGGCAAGCTAACAGATACTGTTCCTGCAGTAACATGTCTTAAGACAATCAATTCAAAAAGAAAGGTGTCAAGTTCCACATGGTTGTCAACATTGCCAATGTCTAGATGCAATACGTGATATTTGCTTATTCTCAGATCGCGAAGTCTTTCAATAAGGATTCTCTTACGAACAGCTCCACTGATGTGCAGACTCACTACTTGTTTTTCTATTTTTTGTGCCATTTTATGTATGACGTTCGTTTTCCCTAGTCCTGCCATTTCTGATGTATAAGTACACACAAAGGGACATTCATTTGCAAGTATTTCACTGATGCTTTGGTCCGATACTGGACGCACATTCATAACATAGTCACTAAGTTCATCAATAAATGGATGGTTTTTTGAACCCCTACAAACAATAGCCAACAAAAAGTTATTTTCCTGCTTCAAATGACGAAAAGATTCAACGACTTTGAATTGTATCTCATTTGGGAGCATTTCTACATTTGCAATGCAAAACAAAGTTTCAATCCCGTAAAACATATTTGCACCTAGACAGCGACCAAGGAATAGCTGAATCTCATTCCATTTGGTCTCTTTTGAACAAATTAAAACCTGGTTTGCTTCTGGGAGTCTATTTGTAGTGTTAGCAAACAGTGCCAATATGGTCCGAACAACCAATAAACTCGATTCCTCTAAATGTGCCACTAGGAGCTTGCTGTTTTGTACAACATCCGTGATTCGCTGTACTTCATCTGAATCTAATGTGATCACACGTTGGTATAGGTCAAGACCTAAAAACGAGCGATGCAAGGCCTGACCCATGCAATGTAACATTTGAGCATCACCTATGAAACTCTGCATGCTGTTTTTTTGCAAATATATTTCCCTTAAATCACAAATTTGCAAGTTTGGGTGAATATACTTCAATAAAGTATCCACTGCTTCCATTTCTAAATCCTTTTCTAGGTAATTGTATAAAGTGTGAATTTGTGTTCCCTGTACGAAATTCATTAAAAAATGAGAATTCCTTTCTGATTGAAGATATTCAAGCCAGTTGTTAAGTTCATATTCAAGATCAACTTTCAACTGCATCAATCCTGATGGTTCTTCTGATTTAGTAAAGCTGGCATACTTAACATTACCTGAATTTTGGAGACTGTATGCAATATCAGCTATTTCTAAACACATATCGATACATCCAACAAACTTTTCAAGGTCATCATTCTTTAAATGTTTACCTAATTCCTTCCGTTCAGTATTCATCAACAGAAGAGCGCGACTTCTCAAATCGACCAGTGAAACTTTTGTTCGAGATTCCCTCGATTTCTTTGCTTGTTTGTAACTTGCTTTAAAGTCACACATATTATCTTCTGTGCCAAGTGAGAAATGAAATCGCCCTCGAGTAACGATACTTTCAATAGTTTCTTTAGTTTGTTCGCCTCTGTTTGCTACGTTGTTATACAGTGACTTTAAATTGTGTAGATTATCCATGCATTCATCTATTTTTGCTGGTAGACTCCTAGCAGTTGTCAAATGTGCCCTCGTTTGTTTTTCTACTGTTCGAAAAAGGTTTTTACCTTTTCTGTCGAAATCCGGTCTGAGTAACGGATGTAAGAAACGTTTAACTTCGATTAGTCCAGATACCGTAGACTCTCTAACGTGTTGTTCTGATATATCCTCAACGGCATCTATCAAGTTTCTTATATCCTCTTCCACAATGGTTTTCAAAAAGTCCAACAGAGATGAACATTTCCCAAGAGAGCTAAGGATATTGATTGTGTTTGACGATAACTCGTTTGCAATATCAAACACAGTTTGGAGACTTAAATGAATGTAACAAAAGGAGAAATCAGCACTTTCTCCTTTCGATAATTTTTCAAATGACTGAACGGCTTTTAAAACTGTGCTGTCATCAGCAATGTTGATGCCAAAGGCTTCAAGTGACGTTTTCATCGCTTCAACAGTATCACCAATTTCAGAAATTTTGCTTATCCAAAGAAGTGTCGTCTTTGCATCAGCTCCAATAGGTACTCCTAGACAATGCTCAACACATTTAATTTCAGTAGGTATATCTGCATTGTTGAACATTTCCATAACATAAGTTATACTCACCAACGAATTGTCCTGAATTTCTTTCCATGCATCTATGTATAAATGACCACCAGTTTCTAATAACATGTTAAGAAAAACAAGGGCATCTCCTCTGCTTCCAGACACGCAGTCTTCGGTGGTATCCTCTATCTGAACTTCACCAAACAGAGCACATAAAGCGTCCAACGGACTGTCGTCGTCTTCTTTGTCAGCCAATGCCTTTTCCTTGTTCCACTTCCAGAATTTTTCACAAACCGTAATAGTGCACATATTCCAAAACACCTGTGACGACAATCTTGATTCTAGAAATTTGCAAACGTTGGGTAAATCCTCTATACCAGTCCACAGACAATGTTTGGAAATGATATCTTTTATTTTCATTTCACCCCTCGAAAGAGATTCTTTTGTCTGATTTATCTCCTGCCATAGTAATGAAAATCCTTCTGGCAATCTAAACTCATTTGGAACATATTCATCGCCAATTCTTTGTTTCAACTCCTTCATGACATTATATACACATGTCAGTTTTTCCATTTCTTCATTAAAACATGTTTCTGCCTCACTCCATAATTTGTTCAATTCTTGTCTTTTACATCCTCCATGAACGATTAATTCTTTTGCATTTTCGGCTACATTTGTCAAGCGATAGACGAAACTATATGTAATTTCATGTTTTTTGAAAAGCTGCACTATATTTGTCAAACAGTTATAAGCTTTTTGACAATGTTTGCTCTCTGTAACAACACATCTCTTTTGCCCTGTACAGTCAAACACTAATTTCCACAGCTCGAAATTCTGAAGCAAACATGAAAACTGTTCGTTCACACTTCCGCTTACCTGCGACAAATCACAATAAACATCAAGTATTGTGCAAACTATGTCCGCGGTAAAACTGAAAGAATATAATAGAAACAGCTTTATCAATAAGTTAAATGCATGAATAAACAGTGATTTATTCTAGATGTGTAATTTGTTATATATTCTTTTATTACACAAAACAAGAGGCCCAAGAGGGCCTGAATCGCTCCACTTGCAACAAATGGACAGACTGAAGTTCTTCTAAAACAGTTGGGTTGCAACAGTGCCCACACAAAAAAATGTTTTATTTATGTTTAACGTATGTAAAACAGTATCAACTGTGATGACCCGGGACTTGACTTGAACAAACCTTTTAAGTTTCCATTAAAATATGCTTATAAGCCCCCCTGGGGTAATTTGTAGCTGGATCGGGTAAGTTTTAGAAGTTGTTTCGAGATATTTTGGGGTGCTACTGCATCAACAAGAAGTTGACAAACAATATACCATGTCATAAACTGTAGCCTTTTGGCAGTAGAGCTAAAATGAGCTTTTGTAATTACGGACAATGTACAATGACATAACCCGCAGTGGCGGAAACTTTTGTAGTCGAGTCACACTGGTTCAAAATCTTGTTTGAGATATTGTGGTTATATAACAGCTGTACAAATTTGGTTAAGATTCAATGACAAGGGGTCCAAGTTGGCCTGAATCGCTCTCCTGGCAACAAATATACATTTTTGGGATTTAAGGATACTTAACTTAGAAAATATATTTTAGGTTTTGGTTAGTTTGTTTCTGTGAAATTTACCCGTAGTTGCCAGGTTTTGAATAAAGTTGATTATTGGGAACTACTCGTCCCATGCAGCATTATTCCAACTGATATTTAGCCTGACCTGCGAAGACAAAATCAGACTACAAAATGCATTTTAGCTAAGTTTCGTTCAAACTGTTTATTCCAGGGATGCCAAAGTTGGTGTCTCAAAATGATGTAGCTTTTTAATATGACCTTGACAACTACACATAACTAACATGTGATTTGTGTTTGCTTCATTTCTTCTTGGATAACCATTTATCTTTATCAACTGTACCTTACCTATAGATGTATAATGTGTGGTACTTTTCCAATAAATGCATCAATATTATAAATAAAATAATTAAAAAACACGCCAATTTGCCCATTGGTGCAGTACTAACCAAATAAATCCATTATATACTCAAACGCAAAAGAAAGTGTTCACATTTATATTTTTTGATTTTCTGAACATCCAATGATAGAATACTATAATGTGTGCTATCAATTTTAAGCTTATTCAATTACAGTTCTAAGCAATATGTTTTCATTGTTTTGAATTTGGATCAAACGTCCAAACGTCAACGTGAATTAGGGGTCAAAATAAAAAATATCCAAAGGGATGTTTTTTTGCTAGATTCACTGTAATTTGTTGCAAAATTATGTAAATGTTGCATTAACATCTGTTATGGCTGCCATTCTGTCTAATAACTTCAAAAATACGTCACGCATGGAATGCACGTAACGTTGTTACTCTGCCCAGCATCATTAAGGCGTCAACGCGCTGACGTTCTGATAGTCGTGGCATATTTGCTGTTATAAATTTTAAAACTGTACAGTGATATTCGCACTATACATGTGTGAAAGAATGTAGAGAAAACAAGGTTGGCCACTTGTACTTATGAATACATGTTCAACTTGGAAATCAATTTGGGCTATAACGTAATAACTAGCCATAGTTTGATTGATTTTTCGTAATTGCTTTAAACATGTAAGGACCGATATTCTTATGTTTCAATTTTGACAACTTTATACTTTGTAGATAATCAAAAAATAAAAAGTACATACTTTCTTTTACGTTTGAGTATATATTCGGATGCCTTGTACACTTAACCATAATTAATTTTGCTTCTATGCACATATCACGTACATAAAAATTAATAGATAGCTGTTATGATATCGTATTGTATCTTTACTTGATGTAATTTGCATCGCTTTCATATTTCTGACAAACCCTATGCTATGTAACAACTTCTCAGAGATGATGTGGTACTCGTATTATGTAATATAACTAGTATTCATTTTCTGTATTGGTAGGTTATTGTAACTATCATTATACACTAAGCAACATATTTATATTGTTTTGAGAGGTCATGATAATATTTAACAGGTTTTTCAAATACAATATTGAATTCACTTACGTTTAAGTCACAATGTGTTCAATGTATATGTTAACTATACTAAGAATATATAAAAAGTAAATGAATATATATTTATCTTTATTACCTTGAATTTATCCTCAGCTCACCATTTGTGCCTACCAATGAAAGCAAAATTTCAACTGGCTTTTGTCCTGGACGCTTCTTTCTTATGAGGTTTTGAACTAGTTTTTTAAAAACAATACCGGCATATTGTTTCTTATCTGACAATTTTTCGACATCATGAGTCTTTCGTAGTACATTCACCAGTTTCAGCAATTTTAGCTCGGAGAATGTCAAATCCTCCAACTTTTTCTTCAATTCAGCTCTATCTCGTACTGTCGGAATGCTCAACAAGTCGCTGTAACAACTTAGCATGTATAACAACTTATTCTCTCCATAATTATCCCTTGTTCTCGAATGAAAAGTGTATGCCTTTTCGTACCATGTTTTGAAAACCGAATCGTCTGACACTGCTGTTGCTTCTTGAAACATTTCGAATTCTACTATTGTGATGAAACTACCATGTACTTCTGGATTCAGAGAGTCTGCAACAATAGTTAGTAATTCCTGTTGAATGTCAAGCTCGACAAAAAATCCGTATTTAAAACATAGTTCTTGTAAAACTTCTTTGATATAGACTACACCAGACGATCTCACTCGTCTCAACATATCTAGTGCGTCATTTTCAAACTTAGTTTTGATAGTATCTGGAACAGATGTTGTGTGTATTATTAGTTCCCACAGGTTACAAAGCTGTTGCAGATCATTGCCCTTTTTTACAATATTGCTTTCCGAGTGTATTTTAGTTGTGATGCAACCGTACAGTGTCGACTGTAATGTTTTTTCTTCAGAAGAAAGTCTCTCGTGATCTTTTTCCTTCAAATGTCGATAAACATGAAGTGATACTCTGAGTGGTAGACGCCTCAATACCATCTCTAATAATACAGGAGACGATTCCTTCGCAAATAAACCTGATTGTGACAAGTATTTTCTGTACAATTTGTTACACAAGTCAAACGCTTCCCCGAATATTTCATCTTCGTCGTGCGTTATGTTATTGGTGTTCGCTTGCAATACACAAAGCAGCATATTATCAGGATAAAATGGATAGCATCGATTCAAATACAGCAATGTCGACAGTGGTTTATCCTTGAATGTTAGTTTACATAAGCTGAGACAAACGTTTGGCATGTATTTCATGCAAGACTGTGGAAAGTCTGTCAAACAGAAGTGTCCTAACGCAGAAAGAATGTCACTTGCTAGTTGGGAATCAAATAGTTGATTCTGATAAATCACATCCTTGTTGATTAAGCAGTTTCCTATAGCAACTGCAAAAAGAGCTCTGCATTTGGGCAATGATTTGACTTTACGTGCCATGTCTCTAATCAAATTCTTTGCAGTTTCTAAAGACAAGCATACGGAACAAACTTGTTCTATTTGCATACACAGGTCGGATATATCTCTGTCAAAATAGTAATAATTTATTATATCCATCAAATGAGCATTTATACAATCTTCTGGATGCTTCCTCCAATTATCTCTTTGTATTTGCTGATTTCCAACGTTATATTCACCACTACAGACAAGTTTTTCGTGTTCCCACATACCCAAGATGTAGTTCTTTGCTAACTTGGCCTCATATGAGTATATGATGTTGTCAGCATGATCAACTGGCAAATCGATGGTTGCTTGGTATATGTCGTCATGGTGTAATTGCATAAACGTATTCAATTCTTTAGTTGACTTACTAACGATCTTTACATACTTTACTATCCATTCCTTTACATTGGGAATAAACACCATGAATGTTTTCCTAATCTGTGAAATCTGCAAATATTAAAATGCTTTTTGTTTGGTGTTTGTATGTTTATACATCACAATAAATGTCAACATTGCTCCTATAAGTAGTTTAAACGGTTAGAGACTTTATTTTAATCAGTATAATAATTTATCTGTACTACTCCCGTAAAAAAAAATCTAAATAGACAAAATGACGTATTAAAGTGCCGAACAGCAAAACAACCATCTCCAAAATTGGCAAATAGTTTAAAAGACTATTTATACACAATTTTCCGGGACTAATGTTTATTTAGAACAGTAGTTAAAATATTTCTATTTTCACTGTGTTAACAGTGTTCACACTGAACCGCAAAAGAAACTCTTGTATGCTACATACTCCCTACTTTTCCCATCATAGTGTGGTAGTGCAAAGGATGACCAACAATAAAATGATCTACTTTTATTTGGGTCTCTCTGTGAATGAGAAACATGCAAACTTTTTTTTATTTTTTATTTATCATAGAATAAAGAACAAAAATCGACTAATGGTCAGCTAAAATTGTTTTTTATTAATATATCAAGAAACTCATTAGGGCTTTTATGAGTTTTTTTTTTTAATATTCATACGTGATTAATACTAAAATAAAAAAATTCAAGGTTTATATAATAGTTGCTCATCTGTTCTTCCGTTTGCTATTTTGTCTGGAACATAAAGCGCAATCAGGAGATGTGCAGTACATTTTTATCTGTTAGTTAGTATGTATACATTCTATCCGTTCGTCCGACAACAATTTATTATAAAGATTCCTTCTCCGAAACCGCTAGCCTAATTAATGGTTACCAAATCTGGTTTGATTTATTGTTGTATGAAAAGTTTCTTTGAGTCATGACCATATCACATTTGTTCAAAATATTATATTGGATCTAATGGTATTTAGTACTGTGTAGCTTTGGTAAATATTTAGTTATAATGCAGGTGCTACAGATGACAGGGTATCAACAAAGGACATTGGTTGAAGGGCCTTTACTCTGCTTTAATTGGACAATAATTAATAATTTGTACAAGCTATTATGGTTACAGAACTAGTGTGTAACTTTGGTTTAGAACAATAAAAAATGCGTGTGCTAGAGTGCTGAAAATGTTAACAAGATGCCAAAGAGGGCTTGAGGACGCTCTACTGACTCATAGTGGCCATAGCACTCTTTGAAATTCCACAATATTTACCCTTTTTAGGGGGTCTTAACAACTTATGTATAAATACCCCAACCACATCCATACTGAACAAAGACTTAATTGCTATGAAAAGGAAATACTTTACATTCGCATATCATTCATCTGTAAAACAAATATAGTCCCCCTGTACAGAACCCTTATACAACCCAGTCCCTTAATTTGTCAGAACTTCAATCACCCATTCTTAGCGATTTGTTATGAGTAGAAATGTTTCAAATTTTTAAAAAGAAATTTTTTTATACACATGGATGCAAAATGAAAAAAAAAAAAAAGTTTTCCCTATAATATTCCTATATAAAAGTCACATTATATATCCCAGCTTCTTGATATGCAGAATCTTCAATCCATGCTGATGTAAAGATAATTTATATCAAATATATATCAAATATGAACTAGAATGAAAGGTTATTGAGAGGAAATTGGTAAAAATTCCTAATTTTAACCTTATTGCCCCATTCACTCCCTGGCCTCTTATGGAAATTCAATCTTATTTACTGAACAAAATCAAATTTATTGTTATTAGACAATGCTTTAGCTCTCAAATTGAACAACATATTTACCCAAATGGACAAAATAATGAGAATTTTCCATTTTCCCATAGTATTCATATGTTAAACTCAGAGACCCCTTACAGGGCCTCTATACACCCCCAGTGTCCCTTAATTTGCACAAATTTATATCAAATATGAACAAATTTGACTGACCGGTTGTTGAAAATATTTATGACCATATTTAGTTTTTATCATTTTATGACCCCGCCTGGCTCCTTTTTGAAAGGATATCCTTCGTATGGAACAAAATCATACTTGTTATGACTAAAAGTTGCTTCAAAACTCAAACTGAATAAAAAAAAAAGGCATAAATAAATGATAAAAAAGAGAATTTTTCGTTTTTCAATAGTATTCCTATATAAAACTCAAAGTCCCCTTACAGGGCCCTATAAATACAAGACCCTTGATTTGTACAAACTTAAAACCCATGCTCATCCGGATAATCCATATCAAATATGAACAAATTTGACTGACCGGTTGTTGAGAAAAAGATTTTTGAAAATTTTCTATTTTAACCCTTTTTTACCCAACCTGGCCCCTTATGGAAAGTCAATTCTCCGTATGTAAGATATTACAATATGCTAATACAATTTCAATTAACAATATGTATAGTATTTACATATGAAAATAACAGATCATTTTCTATAGATAATATCCTATTTTAATTATATTATTTGAATAGTGAATAACACTGGATTTTTCAATATGGTGCTATTAAGTTAGTGTCAATTTTGGAGGCAGCAAATCATAGTTTTTAGTGTGTGTTCTTTTCTTTTAAATAATAAGAAAGTTAAAAGAAAAAAAAACACAAAACAACAAAAAAAAACACCCAACCACATACCGTTAAGAATAGCAAAACCTAAAAAAATATTCTTGACCTTTTATTTTTCATTTTTTTATAATTCGTCTTCTGATTATGTTGCTTTTCTATAGAGCGTTATTAATTCCTGGTACGGTTATCATAAACGAATTATCATTATTTATATTTCTTCAAATATGGAGTCATTACTATATTATCATATGAAGCTCTATATCTGTTTTTTAATTTGGCCCAGTTATTTTGTTCAGTAGAGATAAAGAGTGATTGGTGAACCGTGGATTATGTGCCTCCCTCGTGTATATTAACGGAAGTGAAGTTCAGAAATATGTAATACCTGAAGTGCAATATTTCTATTTGTCACAGGTGCTGTTTTTTAAATGTGTTTTATTTTTTCATCGCTTTTTCAAAGCATAGGAATGTCAAACACGAAAATTATACCTCACTGTTAAAATCGGAATTTCCAGGGCGAAAATTTATTGATGTTGGGCGTCATGTCATTTACATACGTAAAAATCGCGCGTTTTACATTCAAAGATTTTCGCCATCTTGGATACGGCTGTTGGTGATTTTAGACGCAGTTTTTTCAATGTCTTACTTTATCTAGATCGCATTATATATCGAGGAAAGGTAGGTATTATTATTGATGAGTTAAGCTGCATAATTATGATTTATAACATTCAAAACTTATTTGAACTATTGTTTGCGATGTGACAAGTTTTCGAAAGCGTAACGCCATTCGATGTCGTTTGTTTACTTTGTTTTCTCTCTTTTTTATCTGCTGTACATTTTGTTTAGGTGAAATGACGTACAATGTAGTAAGTTAATATTTTATAATGGAATTGTAGTTCACATCGAGCTGAATTGGACCGTTGGTTCAATTAAATAAACTTTTATGTAAACATCAAATGTTGAATCAACTAATTGGAATGGTGGTTTTCTTTTTTGTTGTGTTGCGTGAAAGGATTACTTTGTTGCGTTTTTTAACGGGAATCGTACTGTGCATGAGTGTTTTGTGCATTTGTTCTTTCTTGTGTTCTTTCCTATCTATTTCCATTGCTTGATGTCATCCGTGTATTATGCGCCGTCTTGCGCTGTACACATGGTCACACAATGGTGTTAATGTCAAGGTCACAATTGTTTATGTAATACTTGGTTTTCGACTGGGCATGTCAGTCAGCATGAAGGAATATATACATGAGCGAGTTTTTATTAAATGTTGCCATGAATTATAAAATAATAAGCATATGCTTTCCAAAGCAGTTGGTGTACATTAAAAAAAATATTGCTTCTGATAATGCTTTGCTTCATGATTGAGGATGTTTATGGCCGACATTTCCATAAATAATTTTTATAACCATTTACTTCATATAGATACCTTTGGATACCTCTAATATTGAAAGCATTAATTCACCACGTATCAGTAATGGGTGAATTATGTTTATATTAACTGATAGAGTGGAAAACAGTGCAGGAAGTGTTCTGATTGCTCGTTACAGCAATCTGAACTCTTCCTGCACTGTTTTCAAAGGCCTCCTGTGATTGGTTTGGGAAAACGCGTATTTATGAAGTAAAGGGTTAAAGTAATGGCCTGTATGTCTGTTGTTTCGATGTTCCTTCCATAGGTTATATTCTGCATAATTACTTATTTTTTGTTTCTGTTCATAACAATAGTTAACAACATGGAGAAGCTGATGTTACTGTTTTAAGGCCTCTGCCATTAATTTATATAGAGAAGGAGAGGCAACTGGTTGAAATTTTGTGAAGACAAAATTAGCCTGATTTGAGAAGGCGTGGATAGACAGTTTTTTTTTATTATTTGGATATCTGATCCGCTGTCCTTAACGCCTCATTGCGTTAGAACAATTTATGTTCATTTTAAAAAAAGTCCACCGCTTCGCTGTGTATGTCATTTAACGCTGTTATACGGCTTGACAGCATAAACAAACTGTTGAAATAAATCAATGTTACATTAATTTATCAAACGGTATTAATAAAATACATCATTTTGTTGAGTTACATTGAAATTATTAACAATTTACTGGATGAACCATCAAAATCATAATCCCGAACGAAATTTTGACGTCACGCGCACCTGTTACGGAGAAATGAATAATTGTCCACCGGGAATGTACACGCGGTTGAAGCGAAATGCACACAAAAGTTTATATTTTCTTGAAAGTTAGAGCATAGTGATCATTCTTTGTTGTTACGATTTAAATATTATGAAATGCTTATGAATAAATAAAATAAGTAACCATGTATTTTTGTTAGGAATTTGCAATCTATATAGCCTAAGCAGTGACTTAATAATACTTAATGGATAGGTCACTGATATAAGTCCGTGGAATTTGGTATTTGACAAACATGATAATGGGTTAGGGTTAAGGTGATCAGTCTAAAAAATGTTTTAACATTTTACCTTTTTAAATATAAAAAAAACAATACGGACCTAGTATATAATTACCCCAGACATCTTCCTTTTATTTTAATAGGCATGAAATATAGCTGAAATACGAATAAATGCGTGCTGAGAATGTATTACCTCTTTTAAAATAATTATTTTGGGAAAGGGTGCTTTTACACTATAATATTATTTTATAATTATAATTTCTATATGAAACATAATTTTAAGTACCCAAGAAAACTTTACTTATTCCTAGTTTTGTGCTTAAATATGGATACACGCAATGATCCGTCTATGATACATGTATTCCTCTTTTTTGTGTTGGGTAATGTTTTTACATTTTTAATATTATTTCTACAAAAACAATACCAAATAAGTATCTCAAAAACTATTCACATAGTAGCAGTTCGAGGATCTTTGGTGCGATATCAAACTTAGTACATAAGGTCGTTCCTAAAAATGCCTGTGTGCCGCAGAGACGTACGTGTGTAAAACCAAGTCAGTCTGCTGTGCTCCTATCTACTCACTCAGATATAAGCTATCTTAACATTAAAGAATTGTTGTGTTTTTTGGGTTTTTTTTTCAAGAATTATGTTCATTTGCAACAAAAAAAATTACAAAAAGCTACCTACATACCTAATGCCAAAACACTGGGTCTAAAAAAAGGGAACAAATAATAATTTTTAATAGCAAAAAAAGGTACGGAAGTCAAGAACCTTTTGTATGCTATGCTTCGCGGCACCGTAAAGGTCACTTAATATGAGCCAGTAAATAGGTTGACACGATCACACTGTGTGTATTGTTGAAATCGCTTGTACTTTAATTGAATTCCACTTGTCATGAAGGTGTTGAACAGGCACTTAACATAAGCTACTTTAAAACAAAAGTGAATGCCGAGCACGAATACTATACACAAACGTGCAACCTAGTTGTAAGCAGGCCTTCTAAAATTCCAAAATACAAATCGGTCCAGGTTTTTTACTACTGTAAGAATCGCACTTATTTTAAAAAAAATCACTTAAATTGCCTTACATTATGCCTTTACATGTATGTATACCCCACTCACCATGTCAGCTGCATCATGTTTTCTCCGTTTATTTATCAATAGGGAACGATTTCAAGTTTATGTGTGTATTATTTATAACATACTTTATTACAATGTATACATTTTAATGACTGACATTATGTTTCCGCTTTACTGAATAATTTCATTATATCAAAAATATTCGATCGAACCGGAAGTGTTGCAAGTTCTGGAAGCTGCGGGAAATAATCACCGTGGAAACCAATATAACGATTCAACCACCAATATAAATCATTCAGAACCTGTCCCACATTAAAACAAAATCGGTCTGGGTTTTATCACTTTAATTAATGTCAGTCTGCTAAATATAGATATAGTCAGGCTATAACTTTTTGGTCGGGCTACAAAAGTTTCCCAGACGTGAAGTCCGACCGAATTGCGGGTATTACTTTTTTACAACCAATCGGATTGCGTCATTTTCTTCTGCCCGGCATGCGGTTATTTCTGTTATGAATAATTTATTACCGCTTAAATCCGTAATATGTATTTATGAATGATGCCGAATTGTAAATTATCGTAAATCACACAAGATGGCAACCTTGAAATGGTCGCCTGGTGCAAAGCCAGGAAAAAACGAAAGTTACCTGTTCTTTGTCACAGTGTAAAGTTTAAATTTGTAAGGCAAATATTAAATGAAATATAGGAACAGAAAATAAGAGGAAGTAAAAATTTATGCATAAAATTTACTTTTTTGGTTTATTTCATTTCCAGAAATAAAAAAAGAAACATTTACAGCAATCAAAACTAGATCTATATCTACATGTTTGTTTTATTTTTTTAAATGAAATCAACATAAAATTTAAATGTATATGCAAACTAGATCTACATTATAAAAAAAAACACAAAGCAAGTGTTTATTGGTGACTTCATGTGCAGTAAAATTCCATAAACGATGGAAACAAAGTTGTGTATAAAAAGAATCTGATGCAAATTTCAATGGCCGTTTCATCATTTGACATGCAAGACCTATTTCTTTTTATATTTTTGGTATTTTATTTGTACACGCTGACGTCACTGAAATGTGACATTTAAACTTAACACACGGTTCTAAATTAAGGGTAATTTTATAGCAATCGTGTAGACGTCGTGTATAAAACATGTGCAGGATTTAATAAATACATGCATTATGGTTGTTGTTTATGCGTATGCTATGGAAATAATATGAATCTTTATACAAATTATCTCATCAATTACGATACTTGCGAGAAAACAACTTTTCATTTTAATATTTTATTTATTTTGAAAATACAATCAATCTGCTTGTGAAGCGATAATTTATAAATCTTACAATGTATAAATCTATTTACAAGTATGCAGGTATGTCTCTAATTAAATACCCGATTGAAAAAAAATGTTCGATCTTTTAAACACAGCGGGATTTTCATTTGATCTTTCTTAATTGGCAAAATCTTACTTTATCAGTGATTTACTGCCCCCTGTTTGGTCAGTATGACACCGTGATATACCCATGCATTTGTGTCAGCTGTGAAAACACAACTTCAAAAGTGTGCCGAAAGTCATCTACGTGTAAACATAGTTTTATTTTCACTCAAAGGTCACGCGGGATACACATTTCCAAAAAACATGAAAATAGACTGCTTCTGTTTTCAGAAAATTTTATTTGACCCCGATTTATTTTTAGATTCCCGCATCAATGATGGAAAATTCTAGCACTTTACATAATGCGACTGGGCGATGACCCCGCTTGATGACGCTTGGCCCGTATGTTCGATTGGACGTTATTTTTATAAAGACTTTAAATAGTAACACTATGATGTCATGGGTAATTTTACTAGGGGAAATGTCATTTTACACAAATGTAAACTTCCTGTCGCGGAAACTGAAGTTTATGTGTGTTATTTTTGCGATTGAAATACACGGGCGTGAATTGTCGTGATCATGAGGCTATCGATAAAGGCGGGATTTGTATTGATCATGAGGCTATCGATAGAGGCGTGGAAAGTCGTCTCTGAGAGGCTATCGATACAGGCGTGGAAAGTCGTCACTGACAGGCATAAGGTTAATCAGAGATTATTTCAATATTCTGCCGAAAAAGTGACTACAGCATCGAACTTGATTACTTTACAAAACAACTCGACCAGAATAATAAATAATAACACATTGTTTATCCAAACCCTACCCTCTTTAAAAAATCGGTATGGTAGGTAAGCATTTTTTTTAAATCCCAACAACGTCCAATCAGCCTGCCCAACATAGAGCAACTGTTGGCTACAATGTATATCATCAGCATGGTTTGGGCAGTAGTGCAATTCAGTGTAATTTAATATCACTTATTAAATTCTTCGAAGAGTAATATATATCCTATATCAGAGACCCATATACAGAGATAAGTGGTTGAATTTGTTTGTCTAAAACACATTTGGCGCTCGACTCCCTACTGACCGTAACAAAATATTCTTGTCCTTTTGGTATTGAAAGGAAGGACTTTCGGTGGTAAACTTTTCTCTTTTTTTAAATTAAAAAAGGAGCATTTTATATGGTAAGTTATGCTAACAGTTATTTTTGTGTGACCATTTCCTCATTTTCAGTCCATTTTTATAGTAGGAAATAGCAAAAAAAAAAAAACTAAATATCTATATAATTTTTTTGCCATCCATCGAAAACGTACATTTTCATAGTTCTGCATTTTAAAAATCTCTGGTTTGTTGTTAAAATGTTTTTGTTAAAACAACTACACAATGCCGTTTTTGTTAAAAAAAAATAGTAAAAAGCCAATTTTATTTTGTTTACAACCCGTAATACTCTTAAAAACGGAAGATAAATAATTGGAAATAGACAAAAGTCATCTTTTGTACCAAAATTGTTAAATCCAGAAAAAGGTTCAAAAGATTTTAAAGGATTACTATAAAGGTGTCATCCGAAATTTCAGCATTGTATGTTGCACTGATATTATCATATCAGTCTTTGCCTATATATTGCATTTTTCTATTGTTTTTCCTTATAAAATTTAAAGTTATTAAACACAGAACTTATCATATCATATATAACTTATACTAACAAGTACTACACAAAAAAAATCAAATTAATGTAAACTGTTCCATTTAAACTTAACAAAAATAAACCCAGGGCTCAAACTGGGTCTGAATTTTATGAAGAAGTGACTTCTTCATCCAAAAAAAAGGAGAAGTGGAGAAAAAAAGGGAGAAATGGTACATTTCGTCACAGGGTTACACGAAAATTTAGTTTCGTTAAAATTAATGCTATGTCATTAAGAGTGTTTTTGTTTTATATTGTTTTTATAGTGTTTTATTTTGTTTTTAATTTATATCAAATGTGTTGGTTGACTGCCTTCTTGTCTTTTATCTGATGTTGTAATTTAGGAACTACTTTTTGTGCGATATATTCTTATAGCAACACATCCACGTTTAAACTTTTTAAAAAAGGTTTTCAATTGAGTTGTGAGCACATTTCCCATACATCAATATATGGTCACTGAGCTGTATATGTGCTAACAAACACTATCCAGAACGCTTTAGAATTATAAAAAAAGATGTCCAAATTATAAAGCGTGACAAACGCTTTATAAATTATTTTTAAATTGCCGAGGATTCCAACTTGGCTTCAAATTGAATTATGCGAGTATTAAAAAACTTCACATTTTAGTGCGTAGTGTACTTTACCTGCCTTGAAAGGCATTTTGACAATTTTTTTTTACTCGGGCGAGTTACACGCTTGTTTTATAAAGTGTTAGTCACGCATTATAATTTGGGCATCATATTGTTCCGGATTGTGTTTATATGCTCATATACAGCTAATTGATCATATGTTTGTATGGGAAATGTGCTCATTACTCAATTAATTTTTTTTTTTTTAAAAGTTCAAACGTGGATGTGTTGCTTTAAAGAACAGGAGGTTTCAACTTTCTGAATAAAGATGTAGCTAAATGCACTTACAATTTACTTTTTCATGGTAGGAGTATTCTTCATGCCAATCATTATTGTTTTTTGGGGTTTTTTTTGAAAATTTACGTTTTGATGGAGTTAATAAAACATCATTTTCATAAATTTTGCGTTGAGATCCGGGTTTAGGAGACCCGCCAGACAACCATTTTGTAAAGACATATTCAAAAGCAGATATGTTAGTGTTAGTACATGATGAGCACAAATATTTTTAGCTCACCTGAGCCAATGGCTCACAGGTGAGCTTTTGTAATCGCCTGGTGTCCGTCGCTCGTGGTTAACTTTTCGCTTTTAACAACTTCTCTGAAACCACTGAGCCAATTTTGATATAATTTCACAGAGATGTTCCTTGGGTGACCCTCTGCCAAGTTTGTTCAAGCCATCTTGATTTGTCAAAAACATGGCGGCCAGGGGCTGGGGTTAGTTTACTGTACAAGCTATAATAAACACTTAAAAAATCTTCTTGTCAGAAACTACTGGCTCGATTTTGAAATAATTTCTCAGAAATGTTCCTTAGGTGACTCTCTACGAAGTTTGTTCAAGCCATCTTGATTCGTCAAAAAACATGGCAGCCAGGGGGTGGGGTTAGTTTTATGTCAAATTACTCCCCCTGTTTTATAGCAAAAATGTCTATTTATAGCAATTATTATAAGAAGAGGTTATAAACTCTTGAAACAAACTTTTTTTTGCTATAAATAAACAATATTATACCAGATATAAGTTTTAAAAGATAGTTCATCATAAAAAGATGAATGATACAATTATAATCAATGATTGAAATATTATTCATATATTCATATGTCATGAACCATTTAAAAATAGGTGTTTTTCTGAATATAAAAGTCAGAGTGTTTATGGTTAAGACAGAGATGGTTTACTTCTTCATAATCAAGCAATACCATAGTTTTAGCTAGTTTCATAACAGCAAGAAGTCTGCTTGAGATTTTCAGTGTCAAAGTGTACTTCAAATCTTGGAGGAGGAGCTTAATTGTTTTTTGGGGAGAGTGCACTGCGACAAAGATTCTTTCAAGCGATATACTTTGGGAAGGATTGTGTTTGAAACTCATAGGAATATTTATTGTGCTGGAACTGTGGATTGTTTCATGCACAATAGTTTAGTTTGAAACCGTTCTCAAACATAACAGGTTAGTTTTGTGCTGGAACTGGTTTTTTATCTTAGTTCGAAGGCTTAGCATCTATAGTAAAAACTTCAAAAGCCTTCTTGTCAGAATCTCTTGACCTGATTTTGATGTAATTTCACTGACATTTACCATTGATGAACCTCTACCAAGTTAGAACTCTTCTACGCATCTGTTACATCTTCAAAACAAATCAAAATTCTAATTACTTGCCCATCTCGTCTTTCACGAATTTTGAGCGTACATGTATTATATAATCTACTTATGTTGGGTGACTCAAGGTCAGTCAGGTGAGCGATATAGGGCCATCTTGGCCCTCTTGTTTATTTTATTTTTGATTTGTATTGTTAAAGTGCCTCTTTGTAAAAAGAATGAAACAATTCTCCAAGTTAGAACTGTCTTTATTATTGAATTATTGTGAAAATGCATCGATTGCGGTTATTTTATGAAAAAGGGAGGTAATATTTAGCACTGTAACTTGGTAACAAGCATGGTGACATATGTATTTTTTTTCTGATCTGGTTTGTTAAAGTGCCTTATTTTAGAAAGAATGAAACAATTCTCCACGCTATAATTTATTTTATTGTTGAATTAGGTGTAAAATTGCAATATTTGCGGCAAAATTTATAATCATAGTAATTTATGAAAATCATTGTTTGAAAGGTGAAACCCAAAACAGCATCATGATTTTTTCTGTTTTAGATACTTTTTCTTTTGTTACATGGATGACAACAATATTTTGTTGAAGTATATCAGTTATCACTCATTTAGTAAATAAAACACGACTTATAACTTGCATCCCTTTGCTGTCTTTTCTTTATAAAAATATAAAATGGTGTAGTTTAAAATTAGTCGTCGCAAAAAACAAGCATGGTGACCTATATTTTTTTAAGTGTTTTAAACTTGTCTTACTTCAAAGTAAGTGTGCAAAATTTAAAAAAAAAATCTCCACGCTAGAAGTAACTCGAAGAAATGTCTTTAAATGCTTAAATTAAACCAGATTTGAAACAAATGTGTATATTTTGAATAAAGACTGGCTAACAGTTTGGTTAGGTTTTTTTACCCCACCATTTAAAAGGATGAGTAGACCTGTTTTTTTATTTGATATTATACTATATATTATTAAAAAACATGTGCTGCTGTGAGTGTGTGTTACAAGAGTGTATTTTATAAACGGAAAATGGAACTAGTTTAAATACTTTTAACTTTTAATTTGAATAATTTGATTTGGTAAATATTGGAGTCTATTATCTTAGTACAACATGATATGCTTTTGTGGTGTAACTGGCAAACACATCTACACTTTTGTAGAAATTCTGGGTTCAAATCCCAGCATTTGCAAACAACATGGAAAAGAGATGGCTTCAATATGGTGAAAGTTGTTTTTTAATAAAATTATTTTCTATTAAATATCTCGTTAATTAATTAATTAAGACATATTTAAAATTTGTTTTTTAATAATGTTTGTTGCTGCATTGACAACATATTTTTTTTATTGCTTGCAGTTACCAGTGTTACAGAATTTTTTGTTGAGCTGCTAACTTTTTATATTCTAAGTTTTATGAGGCATCAGGGTTTTTTGTGCTTACTCTTTCTGACTGCTATACATTAAAAATATATTTTATACACGTTTTTCGTGGACTTCAATTTACAATGTTCTCTTTAAAAAGATACAAAGGTAGAGTGATTAATATACAAAGTAATTAGTTTTGGATTCAAATCCCAACTTAAGCTATATTTTTTGTCTATTTTGTTTGTTCCTGTTTAGTATTACAACTAGATTGTAGGAGAATCTGGACAAGAACTGAAGGGAACTTATGTCATGATTGTATATTTCATTCATTCAAACCTGTGTTAAGCAACCAGTCAAGGAAATGATCAAGTGACCTTGTGAGGCTGTTGCTTAATACAGGTTATTACGTTATTTTACTCTAAAACATAGAAATGGGGAAATAGAAAACATGATTGCTTATGACAGGTGGCTGCTTAATAAAGATGGTCGCCTACACAGGTTTTGCTCTATTTGGATATTTCAGCTGTTAATTTTGGAATTTAAGTACATGTGTACTATTCAAATCAGTTCGTGTCAATGGTTATCTAAAACCAGAGAAAGTTCATTTTTAAAACTTTAATCATGTTTTATGTGGGATAGAAAGCACACGTTGGCTTCTTTAAAAAGTAAAATTCCATGTGCCTGTCAGTTGTAATGATAGCATGATTGAATATTTAGCCTCAATTTTAGGCCATCAAAGGCTAACAGATGATCAGTTAACATCTCTACTGTTTCCTGGGATCCTGAAAAGTTAACCAGTACTCAAGCACATCCCATCTCCACAAGTAACTGATAACTTCCTTACTTGAATCATCAATGACAGATGAATGATAATGAAACACAATGTCGTATATCCAACATCACAAATTCAAACTCCCGACCCCTGGGCCCTACCTGTCAGTTGTAATTACCAACTACAAACAACATGTATGACTACCATTTACATTTATGACAATAATTGATGTGACCCATTTTCAAACGAAGCACTAAAGTTCATTAATACTATTCAATACAATAAGCGGATAAATTCCTTGACTTTCATGTCTCAACATAAAAAATTGAACAAGTTACATCAAGAATATGCAATATACATATAACGTCTGCAATGGCATAACAAGATTTCCATTCATTTTGTCGCTCGTCATTCATAGTCTAGGTAAATTCTTGTTACACTTAACAATGGAATTAACAAATCTAATTCACTAGGAAACCTTCATAATATCTGGGTATTTTATGAAAGCAAAAATGCTTGAAATAATCATGCCTTAGATTTACTGTAAAAAATATATTTTTTTGATTGAATGCTTATGAAATTTATAAAAAATCGATGTTGTAAAAACATAAACGCAAAAAATAGAATGCACCATATAGGTTTTCACACACACACACACACAAACACACACACAAAAAAAGTTCGCATTATATATATATATATATATATATATATATATATATATATATATATAATGCGAACTGTTTTAAATGATTCATGAAAACATTCTGCACAAATTTGTTTTTATATCCTTTGTTATTCATAAAAGATATATGTATCATTCCTTGTTAATATTGTGGGAAAAATCTATAGTAGTTATAATAAATTTATTTTAATACAATGCTATACATTTTGTATGTATTGGGTTTACGTTTTTTTAATTAATATACATCATCTTTTAAATATAAAAAAATATTTAAATGCGAATTTTAAGATCAGATCGGAAGTTAGTGTTTATGGTTTTCATAAAAACTTATGGAACATGAAGTTGTATTATATATACATCATATAACAAATGTGTACATCTGTAAACATACACTGAAATATAATATATATATATACATACACCTATAGACTTATACTATGGTATGTTGAATATGTTTAAGTGTTTACATCAATCTACAATGCTCATATATGGAGTCAATATGTTTTCGAATTGTTGTACTTCCAAGTTTTTCAAAGCGATACACCTTCCTATGTTGTATTGAGTTCTAATGCATTTTTTTAACTGTGTTATCTCAGGCTCTGAATCTTTTAATCTTTGTTTAAAATGTAATACTTTGCAGATATAACATCATCGAATTTTTGTTGCCCAAAACTATATCAATATCTTGCCATTTTATATCTTTTGTTGGGCATGTTTGATTTAAAACATGTTCAAGATTGGCCCAAAATAATGTTGCGACCCTACATTCACAGAATAAGTGTTTTATTGTCTCATCATATGTTTTGCAAAATAAACAAAGGTTGGAGTTACTAATGTTCATTTTTTCTAAAAGATTATTTGTACCCAATATTTGATGATTTATTCTGCATTGAAACCATTGCAAATTAGTGTCATTACTGCATTTAAAAGGGATATTAAATCTCTTAGTTATGACTGAATCTCCATTTAAGTTTAAATTTTTTGCCCATTTTGGATGCTAATAGAGATTCAGGTTTTGATTTAATCCTATCATATAATGTATCTTCATCCTTTTTTATTTCTAAATGAAATTGATGGATTCTTTGCTTTAGAGCTAAAGTTTGAAAAAGAAAAGGTACTTAGATATGTCCTTAAAGCAGATACCGGTATGAGTCCAGAGTATTCTAAAAAAAGTGTGTATGAACCATATTGTTGTGTCATTTCAGCAAGTGTCATAAAATTACCATTTTTGTTCAATAAATCATTGATAAAGCATATACCTTTCTTAAAATATCTATCAATAAAAACACTCGAACCTCCGACCTTAATATTAGCATTATGCCATAGTGGTATCACTTGCCATGAATATGGTGTAACTTGTTTTAAAAATTCATATAACAATTAAAAACATCTCTCCAGAAGAGACTTTTAACTTCATCTAAATGTTTTTCAATAAATAAATCTCCAAATGTCCTAAAATGTATTAATTGCTAATATGAAACTTTAAAGAATTCTAAATGTTTTTTTTCACCTTGTAATATTCTTTTTATCCATGTGATTTTTTATAGCTGCAATAAATGATTCAAGATTTATCATTCTAAGTCCCTAGTCCTAGTGAGTAGTCTTTATAAATAATTGTTCTTTTTATTTTATCTGGTTTTCCATTCCATTAAAATTTAAACAAGAAGCGATGTATCCATGAATCTAAAGAGTAATTGACTGATGTTTCAGGCTAGACATGCAATTTCATGTTTTTTACATTAAAGCGCGACCTTGACCTTTGTGTAACCTTGACCTTGACATCTGATGTAATGGTCTGGGTATTTCAACAGTTAAATGCAAATGAAACATCATCATATTCAAAATAATGTCATACATACTAAAAGTGTGACCTTAACCTTTGAGGTATGGATCTAGGTCTTACTTATGACACCTCGTCATGTCATCTTGATAAATTGAGCCAAGTTAAAGGCAAAGTCACAGACCAGACACACAATGTCAAACAAATTGAAAGTGGAGGAAAGGCTCTGGGTCTTACATGCGACACTTAATAATGTCATGTTGATCAACTAAACCAAGTGTTTTTAAAATTTATCCATAGATGACAAACCGGACAAGAAATGTCAAAATAACTGAAAGTGTTGTCGAACAAAGTTAAATTGTGACCTTGACTTTTGAAGTGGGAGTTTTGGTATTAAGAGTATAACATCGACATGTTATGTTGATCATTTATAACAAGTATTTATAAAAATCCATCTATGCATGACAAAGTTGCAGGCCGGACACGAAATCTCACACAGACTCAAAGTGTAGTCAAACTCAAATTGTGACCTTGACCTTTGAGGTACGGGTATGGGTCTTACTCGCGCCACGTCGTCATGTTATGTTGATCAACTGTAGCAAGTATCATTAAAATCCATCTATGCATGACAAAGTTATGGTCCGGACACAAAATCTCACAGACTCAAAGTGTTGTTAAACAAACTCAAATTGTAACCTTGACCTTTAAGGTACAGGTGTGAGTCTAACTTACGACACGTCGTCATGTTATATTGATCATTTGTAGCAAGTATTTATAAAATCCATCTATGCATGACAAAGTTACAGGCCGGACATGAAATCTCACACAAGCACGTAGTGTTTTTAAACAAACTCAAATAGTGACCTTGACCTTTGAGTTACGGGTGTGGTCTTACTCACGACACGTCGTCATGTTATGTTGATCATTTGTAGTAAGTATCATTAAAATCCATCTTTGCATGACAAAGTTACAGGCCGGACACGAAATCTCACACAGACTCAAAGTGTATTCAAACAAACTCAAATTGTGACCTTGACCTTTAAGGTACGTGTGTAGGTTCGTCTCGCGACACGTCATCATGTTATGTTGATCATTTGTACCAAGTATCAACAAAATCCATCTATGCATGACAAAGATACAAGCCGGAAACAAAATACCGGACGGAAGGACGGACGGACTGACGGACGGACGCTGCGATTACTATATGCCACCCCCATCAATTTTTTGGGGGCATAAAAATAGCAAGTTAAGTTCTTTAATAGTTTCGGAATCTGGGTTAGGCAATGCAAAAATAAGATAAATGAATGAATAGGGTTTTACGACGTACCAACACATTATAGGTTATTCGACGCCAACAGGAAGGTAGATTCCAGGTTCACTCTACATGTACAAAAACAACAAATTGACATACACATTAAAAGGAATACATCAACAAATGAATATGCAGAATGAACCTAGAACCTTGATACCTGCGGAACTGCAGAGTTTCAGCAAATTCTATCGTATTACTCAAATTGTCGCTTCTTACGACATGCATAAGCCACAGTGATCCTATTCTTGCCATCACTGATATGGCTCCCTGGAATAAGATGACTATTTTTGAAATGGCCACAGTTTTAATAACCATATTTTTTCCAATAGGTGTTAAAATTCTTTTTGACCATGTAATAAGCAGATTCTTGATTTCTTGAATGTAATTGCCATAATTAAGCTTAACCATCGAGTCATGATTTATTGAAAAGTTTATACCTAATACAGTAAATTTATAATCCCTATTAAGTTGTATATCACTGCATAAATATTTTAACAGTCTCGTTTTGCACCTATCCATACAACTTTAGTTTTATCTATATTGATATTAAGACTGGAGATTCTTGCATAGAATTTAAACACGTTAAATGCGTTTCTAAGTGATTTTTTAGAACCATCTAATATTAAAGATGTTTCGACCGCAAACTGAGATATTACATATTCTGTGGATCCTACATTTATTCCCCTAATATCTGGACTGTTCCTGACAAGGACAGCAAGTATTTCAGCACACATAATAAAGATGTATGGTGATATTGGGTCACCTTGACGACATCCTCTTTGAAGAAAAATACATTCTGAGAGATGTCCATTTGTATAAAAAAGTATATCTATCTATCTATTGTTTTGAAATCTGGACCAAAGTTATGAAAATTTAATACTTGGTGAACAAAGTGCCATGCAACCGAGTCAAAGGCTTTTTCAAAGTCAATCAAAAGTAATAGTTCAGGTATATCATTCTTTTCAGTATGAAACATTAAATCATATAATAGTCTTGTATTTTCTCCTATATATCTGTTTGAAATGAAACATGTTTGATCTTCATTAATAATGCCTCCCAAAATATTTTTTAATCTATTCGCAATACTTGCTAATGCAATTTTATAAGACACATTTAGTAATGAAATGGGACGCCAATTTTTGAGTATTTTTTATCTTTGTTTCCCTTCGGGATCCGTGTAATTACACCTTGATTTTGTGATATAATATACAATTCTCCTTTATTGAAACTTGCATTAATAGATCTTACGAAAAAATGTCCTATATCACGCCAAAAAAAACTTGTAAAATTCAACTGTGAATTCTGAGTGTCCAGGGCTTTTTGAGTTCTTCATTTTCTATAAACTGTTAAAACATTCTTCATATCATAGTTGCCTTCCATTTATTTATTTTCATTTTCATTTATTTTGGGAATATTAAAATTTGAGAGAATTTCAAACAAATTAACTGTTTCAGTATCATGTAAAGAATATAAGTTTTTTGATAAAATTTCATAGTTTCCTACAAGATTCCTTCTTTAGTATCAGCAATAACATTGTTTTAAGACATAAGAATTAGCATTACTTTTGACACAAAATTTTTATTTTCCAAATTGCAAAAAAAAATTGTTGGTTTTTCTCCTTCTTCAATCCATTTTACCCGTGATCTTATTTTGACACCTTCCAGTTTTTTTTAAGTATTTTATATAGTACTTGTTTTTTAATTTCCAACATTCATGTTTAATAAAATGTTCCTTTTCAAGTTTTTCAATATCTTTAAGTATTATATATCCATTATTTTTTTCTTGTTTTTTAAGGAATGTGGAGTATTTAATTTTGCCTAAATAGATGGAAAAAAGAGAAATTTCTGTTTTCCAATAATATTCCAATGTAAAATTCTATGTCCCCTTACAGGGCCCCTATAAATTTTAGTACCTAAATTCTTATCTGCAATCTAACTCCTACACATAGGGATATGTTACTCCAAATATGAACAAATCTGACATACCGGTTTTTAAGAAAACAGTTTTTATAATTCCCAATTCCCACCTGACCCCATAAGGCAGTGGAACCCATTATTACACATCTGAACCTCTTTCACCAAACAATGCTTCTGTGAAGACATAGGCTAAATCACTTCAATTTAAAAACAAGAGGGCAAAGATGGCCCTATATCGCTCATCTGACTGACCTTGAGTCACCCGACATAAGTAGATTATATAATACATGTACACTCAAAATTCCAGAAAGACGAAATGGGCAAGTAGTTAGAATTTTGATTTGTTTTGAAGATGTAACAGATGCGTAGAAGAGTTCGAACTTGGTAGAGGTAAGAGGTAAATGTCAGGGAAATTACATCAAAATCAGGTAAGTAGATTCTGAAGAAGGCTTTTGAAGTTTTTACTATAGCTGCTAAGTCTTCGAACTAAGATAAACATCCAGTTCAGCACAAAACTAACCTGTTATGTTTGAGAACGGTTTCAAACTAAAGCATCAGACTTAACTTTTGTGCATGAAACAATCCACAATTCCAGCACAATAAATAAAGTAAACCATCCCTGTCTGAACCATAAAAACTCTGACTTTTATATTCAGAAAAACACCTATTTTAAAATGGCTCATGATATATGTATAATAATTGCAAAAGTTTATTTAAAGAGTTTATTACCTCTTCTTATAATATTTGCTATATACAGACATTTATGCTATAAAACATGGGAAGTAATTTGACATAAAAACTAACCCCTAACCCTGGCTGCCAGGTTTTTTGACGAATCAAGATGGCTTGAACAAACTTGGTAGAGAGTCACCCAAGGAACATTTCTGTGAAATTATTTTAAAATCGAGCCAGTAGTTTCAGATGAGAGGATTTTTTAAGTTTTTACTATAGCTTTTATAGTAAACTAACCCCACCCCCTGGCCGCCATGTTTTTTGACAAATCAAGATGGCTTGATCAAACTTGATAGAGGGTCACCCAACAAACATTTCTGTGAAAATATATCAAAATTGGCCCAGTGGTTTCAGAGGAGAAGTTGTTAAAAGCTAAACGTTAACCACGGACGACGGACGACAGACGGCGGACACCTTGCGATCACAAAAGCTCTCCTGTGAGCCTTCGGCTCAGGTGAGCTAAAAATATATATATTTATTATAATGACATTGTGTTTCCTAATTGAACCCTCGGGGCAGGGTCATTTTTAACCCTAAGGACAACATTTGAACAAATCTACCCAAACCATAGTTGGTTATCTTTACTACATAAACATTTTGAAAATCTGTTGGGCCGTTATGAGAAGATTTTTTAAGTTTTTGACTATTTTAAGTAACGGTAGCAATCTTGAATTTCAGATCGAAAAAAAGAATTGTATAGTGTCCCATGCAATAGATACATACATGTGAAGTTTCCGTTGAATGGACCCTTTGATTTCAGAATAGAAAAAAAGAGAATTTTCTGTTTTCCTATAGTATCCCTATGTTAAATTCTAAGTCCCCTTACAGGCCCCCTATAAATTTTAGCCCCTAAATTCTTACCTGCAAACAAACCCCTACCCATAGGGATAATTAATGCCAAATATAAACAAATCTGACATACCGGTTCTTAAGAAAATGATTTTTGTAATTCCCAAGTTTTACCCTTTTTGGGCCCCTCCTGACCCCTTAAGATAGTGGAACCCAGCCATTATTACAAATCTTAGCCTCCTTTACCAATCAATGCTTCTGTGAAGATATAGGCAAAATCATTTGCATTTAAAAAAAATTATTATAATTACATTTGTCCCCTAATTGAACCCTCGGGGTGGGGTCATTGTTACCCTAAGGATACCATTTGAACAAAACTAACAAAACTATAGTTGCTGATCATAACTTCATAATCATTTTGAAAATCTGTTGGGCCGTTCATATATATATATATTCTTTATTTCCTCCATTAGCGGAGAGCGACATATATGTTATTACATAAAGAACATATTTAACATGAACATGAGTAGCAAAAAAAACATACAAAAGTATATCAATACTAAAAAGAGTAAAGCATACAGGACACTTAACATTTAAATTGCAAAACGCTACACCCCTGCACTAACACTCGCAGATATATGCAATTACAGACATATATGAATCAAGCGTGACGAGATACAAGCAGACACACAAACAGACTGAAAAGGAAACATGCAAATATACAAACGTCTTCACAGACACATGAATACGAACACAAAAATGAATACATACATCCACAGTTTTAGCATCAACTCAAAGATTTGTTTAATCACTATACAAAATAAAGTAAATAAACACAGGCATATTATAATGGTAATTCTTGTACAATCTTTTCACCGAATAAACAGGGAAAAATCTGAAAAGAGTTTTAACCATATCTGTAAATATTAAATGAAAGTTACATCAGCATGAATATATAACACTTAATATGCATTCACTGATGATATCTCGCTTGTTAAAAGATTAATTCATAAGCATATTGTGAAATGAATTTACGACTATTTTCAGACATAAGTATTGCTTAGTTTTCAGCTGAAGTGTTTTGTTTAACCCATAGCAAAGATGAGTTATTTGGGATTGCATATCGGTAGATATGAATTGTAGAAAACACTCAAATCCAAATACTGAATGAATATTATTCCAAAGCATTTGTCTGTTAGTTATATTAAATGCACAGTCAAACACTAAATGGAGAGATATATCATTTGTACTAAGTTCGCAGTTATGCGCGTTTGCCTGTAAGCATGAGAGTAGGTAAAACTTAATATTTTTATAGTGCTCCTACATTTTTCAAGTAAAAGAGGATATTCCTTGCTAAGGGACCATATTGGCGAGACAATACCAAGCGATGAGTGATAAAAACTAAAACGATGGAGATTCTATCGCTCAATCTTAAGCTCAATGATAATTGCTCGGATGTATCTACATACTGTCTTATGATATATTTTCCAAACATGTTTTGAAGGAAAGAAGCCCGATTCGATAAAACATTCATAAATGTGAACTAAGTTGTAATGTTTTGATAAGTTATATATATCAGGAATAAACCCTCTTTTATTATACGGCATGTCATTATAACGTATACGTCTATTTAAAAATATATCATTTGCCAAGAAATGAGATGGTAAATTACACAATTGGCCGGAAAAAGACAGCTTTCTGTAATCAATTTCGCTCTTAATTGTATTCGACCCAATAAGACTTTACGCTACATCCGTCCTTGTGTTTATAGGAATGCCCTGTATATACTTTATACAAAATCTATGGGAACGTTCTAGTCTTATAATTTGTGCATTAGAGAGATCGGACCAAAATTCACAACCAAATAACGCTTTAGGAAGCACAACTGATTTATATATTTAAATTGAAGTAATCGGGTTCAACCATTTTTCATGTATACCATTACTCATTAAGCTAAAGAAAGCTCCACGCAGTTTAGAATTAGCTTCATTGATATTGGGCAGGCTACTCATATTTATTTCACAAAAAATACCCAGATGAACATACGTATATGTTTCTTTAACATTCTCAGATCCTAATTTCCAAACACGGTTACATACTTTAAAGTCACGATCAGATTCATTAAAGACAATAACAGCACATTTGTTAGCATTGTATTCAAACCTCCATCGGCATGAGAACCTATAACAAATATCCATCATTTTGTCCAATGCATTTTTTGAAAATGAAATCAAACACATATCATCTGCGACAGTGGGACTTAATAAATTTAAATCATAAACTAATATCCCTAGACCAGAGTCGCGTAGTTCTTTTATTAAACCATTGATAAAAATTAAGTACAGTGTCGGGCTGCTGACCCCACCTTGTCCGGTACCCTGTTTAACAGGGAACCAGCCAGAAGAGTGTTTACGAAATTTAACAAGACTCTCTACATCATTGTAAAGACTAAAGAAAGCCTTGTATATACTTTTCACTATTTTTAGTTCATTTAATTTAAATAATTACCCATCTTGCCATATTCTATCAAAGGCCTGTTTCGCATCTAAGAAGCAAATATTATATACTTTAGAACCACATTCTTTACCAAAGAGAATACACTATCTTAGTGAAAATGATGTCATTACACAAGACAACATTTCTTGGAAACCACCCTGCTGTCTATATGTTTCTATATTCGCATTACCCTTTAACCTATCTAATAACATAAGTTCATATAATCTAACAAAACAGATGATAATGTGATAGCCCTATAACTGTTCGGGTCATCACGTGACTTCTTGCCACCATTATAAAGTGTAATTATAACACCTCTCTTCATATGTTTGGGTGCATATGAGAACTTTAACATAGCATTATATAATTTCACCAATAGTTGTCTTACCACGCCATTACTGTATATCAAATGTTCATAATACACTTTGTCATCCCCGGCGGCTTTTGATTTCTTCACTTTACTTAATGCTTTCGTTATATCGTCATTTGAGAATATGAAACAACTGCGCCCACTAATGTTCTCTTGAAATAAGCGACTATGCAATTTAATAACCTTTTCAGAAATATCTTCCTTAAAGGTTCTGTCAAAATTGTGATTATTGAAAGGTGTATACAAGTCAGCAAAGTATTTGCCCCATTCATATGCAATGCTATTAGAATCCCGATAAACGTTACCAAACTTAATTTCATTACCTATTAAATTATTAGATTTGCTTTTTCTCAAATTAATAATTTTCCAAATCAACTTACTGTTTATTTCAGCAGCATGGTCTAGTTCGTGATTAATTAATTTTTAAATAGTTTTCAACAGCTATCCTATGAACTATGAAATTCTCTTTTTACATTTTATAGTTAAGAAAACAGGACGAAGTCGAGATTTTTGGCCTACCGTTATTTATCCAAGTAGTACGAGCTTGTTTCATTTTGTTATGTAACGAGGATAAGTCGTTATTCCAGTAGGGTTTTAAAAACTTTCTAAACTTTGCCTTCGGGAAACACATATCAGAAGCTTTCAATAAAGAGATTATAAGTGTGTCATATAAATTATCAATTTGTGATTGAAATACAATGTCAACTACGAGCAAGTTCATTACATATTACCATAGTCTACTGAATTCTGAGTAGTCGCTTTTTACCATTTAGTTCTTGGTACTGAATAATGTGATATACACTCTGACTCAACATGCGGTATAGAGACTGCACATACAATTGGTCTATGAGTTGAAATATTTACTGCATCGTCATCCAGAATTTCACATCTTAACACAAGGTCTAAATGTTCTTCACATATAATTATATGATCTATCAAAGTATCATTAACAAGATCATATGTCAAATAGGTAGAATTAACACCAGTACATAGACCCAAGGTATTAGCAGAAAGTAAATTGTGTACATTTAAAAACGACTGAATGCAATTACCTCTTACGTCAACATTCTTAGTAATTTTCTAGAGTTTATATGAGCGTTATTGTCTCCCATAATCATAATTCGACCTTTGTGCATATACATGTTTATAATGTCAGATAGTTTTTCAATATCATTTTTATATCGCTCTACAGAGTTATTACTGCTTGGTAGATATACCTGTAATATGTACATATATACATTTTTAGAGCATTCATATTGTATACCAATAATTCTGTCATCATGACATAGCAATGGTACAATTTTATTACACAATGCATTATTCCATTATAATGCCACTCCCCCTTTTCGTACTGTACACATAAGCGGTGAACGCAAGTCATTATCACATACAGAGTGACTTTAGTAATTAATATCAATTTTATCTAAAAAGTACAAATCAGATTCATGCAACCAATGCTCCAAGATACCACATATATCAATATTCTTATCATTCTAATTATCACACAAATATGAGCTACTTGACAAAATACCAGTAGCGATCCGTGTCATAATGTTTATGTTTATAGAGTTACCCATTTGGAAGTGTATTCTACGTATTCATCAACCCCATACAGGTTCAAGTTAGGATTATAGTCTGTAACATCAGTCCTCTGATACACTGCTTCTGTGTCCTCACAATTACTTTGGTTACCACGATTTTTCCATTTATATTAAACCCCACCTAATCTACGCCCTCTATTTGCACCTTTAAGTTTAGACCGTGGTAACCATTTTCTACATTCAATACCATTAGGCCAAAAGGAGGAAATTTTCTAACAGGTGAGCGTTACCGTCATCCTCAACATTTAACCGTAACACAGCTGAGTCAAACTTATCGTTTCTATAGACGGATACTTTTGTAACCTTTGGACCTCGCTTTGCGATTGACGGCTTAAATCCCCCAATAAACAAGATGATTGGTCGTTTACGTATATGCTCAACAAAATCTCACTCAACATCATTACGTATAATATCATCAGTCATGTCATATACGTACCAATGGGGTCGCAAAGATGAATCATAATATCCCTCTTGAGCTTAAAATCCCTAATTATAATTTTGCACCCTCTTGATACTATTATGAAAATAACCTTGTAAATGAGGATTATCACCCATTGTACCATGTGACTCATTCTGTAAAACCCCGGCCTTGACACTTGAGCCCGCTTTCCGTGTATTGCGAGACGCTATTACGGGTATTCGTTTGAAATGTTCATCTGGGTTAGAATCAACCTCTAAATAGTTTCGAAATCTATACCCATTTATAATTTCACTACTTACATCAACTGTTTGTTAACAAGCAAATGCGGTATCTCTTGCATAGTCGGGCGTATGTGCATTATAAACATGCAATGAATTCTGACAAAGAGGTACATTTACAACGGAGTCAAATTGGGCTGTTTTTTCAGATGAGATAAGGTCATCGTCACTAACATAATGACTATTATCTTCCTTTACTGCCACATCCTCAACTAAAACTATTTTATCATTGTCTGATTCACTGCTCGTTGCTGTTGTTTCTTGAATTTTTACTTTTTGTCCGATTTTGAGTTTTTAGCATGTATGCTTTATGATTTGGTGATCTACGTGCAAGTTTGCTCAATGAGTCTAATCTTCCGGACATGCCTAAAAGCTCAGTGTTCTCCTCACACATCTTTACACGATCATTAAAGAGTTTTATTTCATTTTTTTCCGAGTTGAATAGGATAAGGTCTCCTCTTCTACACGCTGTAAACACAGCCGAAATTCGTGTAACGTACCCGAGATGTTCATTTTGAGTTATGTAAGATCGGCCTTTACGTTCTGAGTAGTTTAAGTTATCATATTAATTTGTTTAGACCGCGCAGCTTCGTTTGCATTATACTTTTACTCCTGTAAATGTGAATCATATTGGGGTATGTCTATTCAATTTAAAAGAATTTGACTGTCTTCTTTTATAGCAGGCACTGACATTGATCAATTCACTGATTTGCGATTACTCTTCAGTTATATCATTCCATTAGAATTAAACGCGTCGTTCTCTAAAATAGACACGAGTGTATGAATATCATGTGACAATTTATCAGCGAGAGTGGTTCCTTGCTTTGTTTGAATTCGCTTCTTCATCTCAGCACCAGGGTAAGGAAATCCTTCCATCCGCTTCACTAGATCGAATAAATCGGACCTAACTGCTTCCATTTTGACATCACATGATACGTAGGCGCGTTTTATCCACCCAGTAAACATGGAAGAAAGGAGCCAACGAAATGTAGATACAATCTGCTATGGCTGGTCGTCCTTTGATAAGCCGGGCACCTGATTGCTCGAGGGTGTATTAGAATCCCTCACAGAATGGCCAACCGTCTGAGACAGATCACGTGACATGTCAGGTAACCTGTCACACACAGGTGAGTTATTGTCAACACGACTGATGCTAGCACTCTCCAATTCACCATCATCGTAACGTATGGTAGCATCTGAGTCTATGACAAAGGGCTTATTTAAAGATGTTTTTGAATCATCGTGACACATTTCTGTATAAGCAATATTTGGCGACGAAACAGTACAAGACAGTGTGTTGTCAAATACCCCGTCATTACCTACGACCTGGCCCGCACGAGGTAAACTGTTACTGGTCATATTTGTCGTAGTTAACAATTGATGTGTTCTATAACTGGTGATTAAGTACCATTAGTCAGTAAGATTGAGATTACTGTAACGTGTTAACACTTGGTTTTCCGATGACTGATTGAAGCTCACATATCATATAGTTTACAAATTTGCCGTCCGGTTATTAGTAGCCCTAGGCTGCCTAAACCGCAATGCACTGTTATAATTCATATACTTGAGTCAATATATATAACCTTGGCAATATTTACTTTTTTATACACAAAGGAAACCAGTTTCTGGTCCACCAAAACACACCAAGCAATGTGTATTTACCAAGTATTTTACCATAAATGAATACAAACAGTACTTAACTTTACTATAGTCATCAGCACAACTTCTTGAAAACCGTATTTTTTATTTAAATCCAATAATATCCCATTTATCTGCATTAAAAAAAAATACACCAATACTTCGCTTATGCGTAATAAACTCGACGACGGACAACGCGCCATCGCATAACCACTTCTGCCCTTTGGCCAGCAGAGCTAAAAACGCAATATTTGAAGACGAATGGATGTTACACAAACATTACAGATTTGGCCTGTTCAAGAACCTGTCCGAGATTTTATAGAAATATAAGTACTGTGTATGTCACGAAGATTATTGATAGACCTATGTAAATTGTATTTATTATATATTCTCAACGGGCGGGTTGGTAAGGTGAGACATATGGAAAATTAAACATACGTCTCAACAACTGGGTGTAATGTGATAGACTATTGGGTATGTCCTGACGCATTGCAAACCATAAAATATTTCATCGTTGATCAACGAGGTGAACTAAAACATTTCCCAATAAACATAACCTTAACGCTCCCGGATAAGCAACAGGTAAATACTCAAGAGAGTAATCGAATTGGTGAAACTACGTACAATTTGTCAACGAAAAACAAAAAGTTATTCCAAGAATAGGTGAAACAGATGTTCTAAAATCAGTCGATTAATAATTTATGTAACGATGTTCAACAGTTTAATAGACTCTTTATTACAGGTGTATACCCGGATAGTTGGTGTGAATTTATAATAGTAATTTATACATAAACAAAAAATGTCACTGGTAAGTGTCATATGCGCCCAAAATGATCTGTGAAAATAATGATATATTTTATAATAGGTAGCGATGTATCTATGAATATCAAATCATCGACTTACGTCTCAGACGACATTTCATCATGTCATGTTAATAAACTGAACCAAGTGTATTTTGAAATTTATCCATTCATCAGTGGACGATGCGTATGTCGTTCAAGCAATTAAAGAGCGCGCTCTTAGTAAAATGAGGGATAAAGTTTACGTTGCTTTTGTCGAAATTGAGAAATGTGCTGATACAGTAAATAGGCATTTGTTATGGCAAGTTATCCGCAATGGCGGTGTTAAACCCTAACTGCCATATAAAAGCCGCAAAATAGCTCTATAGAAGGTTTTATATAATTCAACTCATGATTTAAACCCAAGAACCCTTTTTTCAAATGTCACAGTCACCAATGCAGTGTTTTTGTTAGAAGTTTGCATACTGCTAGATTATTGTTAATACATCTAATTGGCATTAAAGTTCCAAAAAGTGTTTTTTTATACGGATTTGAAAAAAAGTATTAAACTCCAACTGCCAAATGTTTTAATTTCGAGGGAGATGCACTCTGTACACATTTTAGCTCGTCGTTTTGACGTCGTTGTCGGTTGGTTAATGTTTTATGTTTAGCTCGACTTTTTCTCTGTTTCTGAACAAACTACTCATGTTTTGGTGACTAAACTTCATAAACACATTTATATTATGTTGTAGAAACAATGTATATAGCTCACTTACATAAATTGTCATACTTAGGCTTTCAAATCGTTAAAGTTTTTTGTTTAGCTCGGGTTTGAATTTTTTTTAAATCAATTTTATTTTCAGTAATACGGTTAATTATACCCCACCTACCCATCCCCGCCCATTATTTTGTTTTGTATTAAATTAAATACTCTGTCCCCATTTCAACTTTGTTAACGACCCAAAGACCCTCACTCTTACCCATCTTCAACCCTGCCCAGTTTTTTTATTTATTTTTTTAATTTTGTTTTGTATTAAAATACTCTGCCCCATTTCATATTTGCTACCAACCCAAAGACCCCTAACCCCTTCTCCCACTACCCACCTATCCCCGACCATTTTTTTGTTATTAAATTTGGTTGTAATAAATCAAATGCTCTGCCCCATTTTAACTTTGTTACCAACCCAAAGACCCTCACCCCTTATCCCTACTCATCCGACCTTGACCAGTTTTTTATTAAATCAAATACTCTGCCCTATTTCAACTTTGTTATCGACTCCAAAACCATCACCCCTAGCCACTACCTCACTCCCCACTCCCCCTCATCCCTGCATATTTTTTTTGATAATTTTGTTTTGTATTAATCAAATACTCTGCCCCATTTCAACTTTGTTACCAACCCAAAGACCCTCAACCCTACCCGCACCCATCCCTGCCCATTTTTATTTTCAATTTTGTTTTGTTTTAATGTTAATACTATACTGCCCCTTTATGACCAACCCCTAGACCCCCACCCCTTCCAATTGTTTTCTTAAAATTGTGTTCTGTATTGAATTAGATACACAGTCCCTTTTCAATTTTATTACCCAAAGACACCCTCCCCCTCCAACATTTGTTTTGTATTAAAACTTTGGCACATACATTTTCACACCCAAACCCAGATTAAAAAAAAATGTATTAAATTAAATACATTTCAGCTTAAGTACTGGAAAGCTAGCCTTAGCCAGACATAGACATAGTGTATATTCTGCCCTAATAGTCCTACATGCACATACATGTATCTACTAGTTTGCTTTCATTCCTACAGATATATCTGATCGACAAGGCTAGAATGGTCGTATAAACGCTGTTCTTCGAAATCTGTATTTTTTTGTGATATTTTTTAAATCTGTTTGATTTTTTCAGTAATAGTATTGATTTTTTAAACAAATCACCATCATGTTTAAAAAGTTTACTTCACCGACTTTGACCTACGTAATTGATTTGGAAAAAATGACGAGCGTCTGCACGCGCTTGTGGTGCTCTTGTTTATTATAGATGAACTTGAATGGGTGCTTACAGTAAGTAATATCAGAAATATTCAACTCCACCCAGATACTACACAACTTTTATTATTAATATTCACTTTACTAAATGATACCACAGTCGATTCCCAAAAACAACTTAATATCTCTATAGCTACATATAAATTGAAGATGAATGAAAATGGAACAAATGTGGTAGATTTTAAAAAGGGTGGTGTGTCGAAACGAGAGATGGACATATAATATTGAGAACCTTGGGGTTGTGGTTAAATTCTGTTCAATAATGGTTCAATAACTTTTGTAAATGGGAAACGATTACTGAAAATAATGTTAAGCTCATTATATAAATGTGGACAGCTATCAAAACAAATATTTTTAAAGTCTTTGATAACAAAACATGCCAACAATTGTTATACGGTTCAGAGGTATGGACAATACATCTCAAACGAGTTCAACATCTTGCATGTAAACATTTTATGTGTGTCAATTTTTGTTAAACAGTCAACCTGTAAATTAGCAATATTAGGGGACTGTTGTAGATTCCCTATGTATATTTGAAGATATAAAAAGTGCATCAAATATTGCTTCAGAATTTTAAAAATGCCAAAAGAACACCTTGTAAAACAGTGCTATGAAATGTTGTTGAAAATTATATAAACGGCTACAAAAATTGGTTAACGTTATTTCGAAACTGTTAACAAAGGAACGGTTTCGGTTATATTTGGGAGCACCAGTATGTAGAACAGAGACGACGTTTATTAAAGTATTTGTTAATATACTTAAAAACCAGTTATGATGTCAATAATCATGTTCACTAACTGTTTTTGAGTGTTTCTTATAATGAGAAGTAGATTTTTAAAATTTATCGGGGCTATTTTGGCCCCGCCCCTAAGATCTTATGGGGGTGGGGACCATGCAATTCACAAATGTATTAACCGCCATGTTAGCAACAACAAATCACACCAAACAAACGGCCCAAGAGGGCCTGAGGACGCTCTACTGACTCAAAGTGGCCATAGCACTTTTTGAAATTCTACTATGCAATAGAAACATGGACCATCTTGAATTTTAGATAGAAAAAATAAATCTTTTGTATAGTCTCCTATGCAATAGAAACATCCATGTGAAGTTTCAGTTTAATTGGCCTAGTGGTTTCAGAAAAAATGAAAAAAAAGATAATTTTCTGTTTTCCCACAGTATCCCTATGTAAAATTGTAAGTCCCCTTACAAGGCCCTTATATATTTTAGCCCCTAAATTCTTATCTGCAATCAAACCCCTACACTTAGGGATAATTTATATCAAATATGTAGAAATCTGACAAACAGGTTCTTAAGAAAACAATTTTACTAATTCCCAATTTGTACCCTTTTGGGGCCCCTTCTGACCCCTTAAAATATAGGAACCCAGTTGTTTTTACAAATCTTAACCTCCTTCACCTAACAATGCTTTAGTGAAAATGTAGGCAAAATCATTTACATTTAAAAAAAATAAATATATTGACATGTGTCCCCTAAATGAACTCTCGGGGCAGGGTCATTTTTAACCCTAGGGACACCATTTGAACAAATCTAACAGAACTATAGTTGGTCAACATTACTACATAAATATTTTGAAAATCTGTTAGGCCGTTCATGAGAAGAAGATTTTTTAAGTTTTGGACTATTTTTAGTAACGGCAGCTATCTTGAATTTCAGATCGAAAAAAAAATCTTCGGTATAGTCTCCTATGCAATAGAAACACCCATGTGAAGTTTCAGTTTAACTGGCCTAATGGTTTGGGAACAGATGAAAGAAAAAGAGAATTTTTCTGTTTTCCCATAGTATTCCTATGTAAAATTCTAAGTCCCCTCACAGGACCCGTATAAATTTTAGACCCTAAATTCTTATCTGCAATCAAACCCCTACACATAGGGATAATTTATGCAAAATATGAACAAATCTGACATAATGGCCCTTAAGAAAACAAATTTAGTAATTCCCAATTTGTAGCCGTTTTGGGGCCCTTCCTTACCCCTTAAGACAGTGGAACCCAGTCATTTTGACAAATCTTAACCTCCTTCACGAAACAATGCTTCTGTGAAGATATAGGCAAAATCATTTCAATTTTAAATAAAAAAAAATAAAAAAATATTATAATGACATGTGTCCTCTAATTGAACCCTTGGAGCGGTGTCATACTTAACCCTAGGGACACCATTTAAACAAATCTAACAAAACTAAAATTGGTCATCATTACTATATAAATATTTTGAAAATCTGTTGGGCCGTTCATGAGAAGAAGATGTTTTATGTTTTGGACTATTTTTAGTAATGGCGGCCATCTTGAATATCAGATCGAAAAAAAAATCTTCGGTATAGTCTCCTATGCAATAGAAACACCCATGTGAAGTTTCAGTTTAACTGGCCTAGTGGTTTCGGAACAGATGAAAAAAAAGGGAATTTTCCGTTGTCCCATAGTATCCCTATGTAAAATTCTAAGTCCCCTTACAGGGCCCGTATAAATTTTAGCCCCTAAATTCTTATCTGCAATCAAACCCCTACACATAAGGATAATTTATGCAAAATATGAACAAATCTGACATACCGTTTCTCAAGAAAACGAATTTAGTAATTCCAAATGTGTACCCTATTGGGGCCCCTCCTGACCCCTTAAGACAGTGGAACCTAGTCATTTTTTCAAATCTGAACCTCTTTCACCAAACAATGCTTCTGTGAAGATATCGGCAAAATCATTTCCATTTTAAAAAAAATAAATAAAAAAATATTAGAATGACATGTGTCCCCTAATTGAACCCTCGGGGCGGGGTCATATTTAACCCTAGGGATACCATTTGAACAAATCTAACAAAACTATAGTTGGTCTTCATTACTACATAAACATGTTGAAAATCTGTTTGGCCGTTCATGAGGAGAAAATTTTTTTAAGTTTTGGACTATTTTTAGTAACGGCGGCCATCTTGAATTCCAGATCAAAAAAAATCTTCTGTAGAGTCTCCTATGCAATAGAAACACCCATGTGAAGTTTCACTTAAATTGGCCAAGTGGTTTCAGAGAAAGTGCTGCTAACAGACGACAGACGACAGACGTCAGACGAAAGACGACAGACGACGGACGACAGACAACGCGCCATCGCATAAGCACTTCTGGCCTTTGGCCAGTAGAGCTAAAAATCATTCACATAAGTCTATTCAATCATAAGAAATATTTTTTGGTCAATTTCTCTTATAAAGATTTAGTAATGTAGGTCCCCAATCCCAGGACCAGACCGTGAGACAGAAGTGCGTGAAATTCACAAATTTTAAAAAGGATCCATAGGCGTCATAAGACGTCATGATCCCTAACCCCATGCTCACAATTTGTTTTTAAGTGCATCCGATAATAAGAAGACAATTTTGAAGTTTATTTTTATATTTTTAGGTCCCACCCCCATGCCAAACCGCGAGACCCAGGGACATGCAATTCACAATTTCTATAAAGGACCCATATGCGTCCATTATCATGCTCACCATTTGTTTGCCAGTGCTTCCGATAGTTAGAAGAATATTTTGGAAGCTTACCTTGAATTTCACTGTTTTGGCCCCTTGAATTTACTGTTTACGGGCGCATTAATTTTATTTGGCCCCACCCGATGGCCTAACCGTGGAGCCCAGGGACAGGCATTTCACAATCTTTATAAAGGACCTATATAGGTCCATAATCATATTAATCATTTGTTCCCAAGTGCTTCCTATATATAGTAAGAAGAAAATTTTAAAAATTAACCTTGAATTTGATTGTTTTGGCCCTGCCCCCAAAGGCGCGAGGGGGCTTGAACTATGCAACTCACAATTTTGATTCACACTTAGGTACCAAAGCTGCATACAGCATTTCATTACGATTGAGCTTAATGTTTTCGAGAAGTCAAAAATATAAATTGTTTACGGACACACGACGGGCGACACACAACGCACGACGACGGACAAAAGGCAATCGGAAAAAGTACCTTGAGACAAAATCTCAGGTGACCTAATAAAAGATTTGTCATTGTCATTGTCATACTATGAAATGTTGGTGGAGATGACGCATTTTAATGCTTAATGGGCAATTACTCTGCCGTTACATACATTTTGTGAGGGGCAATTAATAGCCAAATGCGGTTCAAAAATAATAAAATTGCTATGTAAATTTGGTGAAAATTCAAAACAAATGCAAGTACTAGAGAGCACACAACGAGACATTTACGAATAAGAGTCCATGGTAAGTATCAATTTAATTCGCATTTTAGATTTATCTTACAACTCGGGAAAGACATTATGACGTTTAAACATTAGAATACCAAATTGAAGAAATTCAACTCTGATATTGTTGCAGAAAACAACTTTATATCAAGACCACGTACTACATTACTACATAATGTTTCTTGTCGACTTGGCTTAAATAAACTATAAACTGAATATATATATATATGAGAATAGAGTTGCGGCTCTTGTACACATTGATCTGTGTACATGTTCAAAGTCACGTTGGAATCCATTCCTTACTTAAGCCACCATAACCGTAAATACAATAGAAAAGAGGAGATAATTCTGGCATTATTCAATACGAGTTATGAAGCTTTCTCTTTGCACTTCCACACATTGCTTTCTATTAATGTTCCAAATGGCGGTGGATTCCTTTGTATAGTTAGAAGATATGCTCAAGACAAGTAAAATTTACTAAAGTAAATTATAAAAGGGCAGATAATTATGTCACTAATCAAGGTAAGAGTTATAACTACTGACTCTTTTGTTTCTAAATCAGTCAGTAGGGCGTTTGGTCTATTAATTACAAAATATAAAGCATAAGGCGGAAAAATATTGTACAATCATCATTATGATTCTACCTTGCATTTATAGAACTGCTCTTTCTAAATTCTGCTATGGAACTCACCCAATTCGTTTAGAAAAGGGTCGCTGTGAAAAAGTGCCAGTGTGTGAAAGAGTATGCCCGTTTTGTAATAACGATGTAGAAAATGAGATTCATGTTATACTTACGTGTCCATTAATATGATGACATAAGACTACGACTGACTGATAATGCTTCTATATTAAATAGACATTTCAATGATTATACAGACGAATAAAAATCAGTTTTCATATTTAGTATTTCAAATTTGATACGACTATGTGCCAAAACATGCTTTCAAATATTAAAGAGGCGATCAAGCTATCTATACAGATAGATTGTATACATAGTTATAATATTCATGTATTTTGATACTGTACGGTTGTAATATTGATTTTATTGTTGCTCTTCTACAGTATTTCAGTTTTATAAGATTTGAGTAATGGTTGTTAATCAGGTCAAAGCAAATCTGCTTTTAGATGAATAAAGGTTTCTTAAAACATTTTTAATAAGCACTTAAATAGACATCCAGGTGCAGTTCTCAAAATCTCAGTGTTTTAACATGTTTCATTTTAGTTCACTTTTAAAGCATTAAGTATGTATTGATATATGTACGTCTTGCTCGAGATTAACGATTGTAGCTCAAATGTTTTCATGTATTTATTAATGTATTTACAATGTAAACCAATTTCTTGGAAAAAAAATACATGTTTTATTTGTAAAAAATGAAATATTCAATGTTAACTTCGTATGATTTTATGAGAGAAGTTATACCTTTCAGTCTCTTGCAACTCTTCAAAGAGTGACATAGTGTATGCTTTTGCTGTTTTATTTTTGCATGTTATTATATTGTATATAGTATGATGAGACTTAAAGACTAATATGTGTTGGGTTTTTTACTTTGCAAACCCACATATTGTCCATTATCAATTTCAGGTTTGATTCCTTTCATGAGATTGAAAATATGCTCAAGATAAGCCAAAATAAATATAAAAAACAGTATAAAAGGAAAGTAATTCTGTCATTATTTAAGAGTTGTCTTTTTGTTTATTTTCCTTTATACCTTCAAAAAATGTTCTCTATCCATATTTCAAGTCGCGTTCTTGCAACATATGCTACGTGTAAAATATCTCGGGCCTAGGCCTTCAACTTTCAGAGAAAATGTTTTTTAATATTTTATAAGCCGTGTGGCGGTGTCATCTGTGGTTCAATGGCGCTGGCTCTAAACGTGTCTCAGATCTTGTGGTTATATAACTGCTGTATAGTGTCCTCTGTGAAGGCCCTAAATTCGACCCCAAAAACCCGACTTCTTTTACGGGCTACATGTAAAATATCCACGGTCTTGGCCTTCAACTTTCAGAGAAAAATGTTTTTTAAATTATTAATTTAAATGTGCTGATTAGCCCTGTGGCGGGAGCATTTACGGTCGAATCACGCTGTTTCAAAAACTCGTCGGAGATGTTGTGGTTATATAACTGCTATGCAAGTTTAGTTAAGATTCAATGAAAAATGACGGTACTATCGCGTTTACAACTTTTTCCCCTATATAAATATTCCCCTATATAAATCTATGTAAAAAAAAATGACAACTTTGGTGGCCCCAAATTTTACCCCAGGGACCCGACTTTATCAAATTCTTAAGAGGACCACCATGCAATGCTACATGACAAATCACTACGGTTTGAACAAACTTGGTAAAGGGTCCTCCAAGGAACAATTCTGTGAAATTATTTTAAAATCCAGCCAGTAGTTTCTGACAAGAAGATTTAAAAATATTTACTAATTAAACTTGCCCCGCCCGCTGGCGGTCATGTTTTTTTGTCGAATCAAGATGGCCTGAACAAACTTGGTAGAGCCTTCGGCTCAGGCGACCTAAAAAGGAAGATGTTTTTAACATTTTCACAATTTCATAAATGTTTGAGGCCCTTCTGGTTATAAGATCCTATTTTAAGGACACCTTCCCAACTCTTATAACTAAACAATGATCAAGGCATCAAAGTGAGAGAGATAATACCTATCTAATAGATGACAAAAACTGAATTTCACTTTGCCTATAGTAGTTCTATGGAAAAATCACAGCACTGAGAGTGCTGGTGAGTATTTCTATAGCTAACCGCATCTATACTCTCAATGATTCTTGCTTCCATGCATTTAAAACATAATCTTGTCACCTCAGTCAATAACCACTGCTGTTGGCAGAATCATACTTTAAATCAAGTGGTTTCAGAGGAGATGCCGTTTTGAAGTTTTCACTATATATCAATATAAAGAAAATCAGCCTCCCCTCCTGGAGACTATGTTTTTCAACGAATCGCAACGGCTGGAACAAACTTCGGTCACCCAAGGAGCATTTCTGCAAAATTGTTTTAAAATCGATCCGGTGGTTTCTGACAAGAAGATTTTTAAGTTTTTACTATAGCTTATATAGTAAACTAAACCCACCCACTGGCCGCCATGTTTTTTGACGAATCACTACGGTTTGAACAAACTTGGTGAAGGGTCCTCAAAGGATCATTTCTGTGAAATTATTTTAAAATCGAGCCAGTAGTTTCTGACAAATTTGTTTTTTAAGTTTAAACTAATTTAATTTGCCCCACCCACTGGCCGCCATGTTTTTTGACGAATCAAAATGACTTGAACAAACTTGGTAGAGGGTCACCCATGGAATATTTCTATGAAATTATATAACAAAAGGGCCAGATGACGCTCTACTGACTCATAGTGGCCATAGCACTTTTTTGAAATTCTCCTATGCAATAGAAACATCGGGGCAGGGTCATTTTTAACCCTAGGGACACCATTTGAACAAATCTAACAAAACTATAGTTGGTCATCATTACTACAAAAACATTTTGAAAATCTGTTGGGTCGTTCATGAGAAGAAGATTTTTTAAGTTTTGAACTATTTTTAGTAAAAACGGCCATCTTGAATTTCAGATCGAAATGAAAAATCTTCTGTATAGTCTCCTATGTAATAGAAACATCCATGTGAAGTTTCAGTTTATTTGGCCTAGTGGTTTCAGAACTGATGAAAGAAAAAGAGAATTTTCTGTATTCCCATAATATCCCTATGTAAAATTCTAAGTCCTCTTACAGGACTCCTATAAATTTTAGCCCCTAAATTCTTATCTGCAATCAAACTCCTACACATAGGGATAATTTATGCAAAATATGAACAAATCTGACATACCGGTTCTGAAGAAAACGAATTTAGTAATCCCAAATTTTACCCTTTTGGGGCCCCTCCTGACCCCTTAAGACAGTGGAACCCAGTCATTTTTACAAATCTGAACCTCCTTCACCAAACAATGCTTCTGTGAAGATACAGGCAAAATCATTTCCATTAAAAAAAAATAAATAAAAAAATATTATAATGACATGTGACCCTAATTGAACCCTCAGGGCGGGGTCATATTTAACCCTAGGGACACCATTTGAACAAACCTAACAAAACTACAGTTTGTCATCATTACTAAATAAACATTTTGAAAATGTGTTGGGCTGTTCATGAGGAGAAGATTTTTTAAGTTTTGGACTATTTTTAGTAACGGCGGCCATCTTGAATTTCAGATAAAAAAATAAATCTTCTGTATAGTCTCCTATGTAACGGAAACATCCATGTGAAGTATCAGTATAATTGGCCAAGTGGTTTCAGAATAGATGAAAGAAAAAGAGAATTTTCTGTTTTCCTATAGTATCCCTATGTAAAATTTTAAGTCCCCTTACAGGGCTCCTATAAATTTTAGCCCCTTAATTCTTATCAAACCCCTACACATAGGGATAATTTATGCAAAATATGAATTAATCTGACATACCGGTTCTTAAGAAAACGAATTTAGTAATTCCCAAATTTTACCCTTTTGGGGCCCCTTCTGAACCCTTAAGATAGTGGAACCCAGTCAGTTTTACAAATCTGTATCTCCTTCGCCAAACAATGCTTCTGTGAAGATAAAGGCAAATTCATTTGCATTTTAAAAAAAATATATATTATAATGACATGTGTCCCTTAATTGAACCCTCGGGGCGGGGTCATATTTAACCCTAAGAACACCATTTGAACAAATCTAACAAAACTACAGTTGGCCATTATCACTACATAAACATTTTGAAAATCTGTTGGGCCGTTCATGAGAAGAAGAATTTTTAAGTTTTGGACTATTTTTAGTAACGGCGACCACCTTGAATTTCAGATCGAAAAAAAGTCTTCCGTATAGTCTCCTATGCAATAGAAACATGAATGTGAAGTTTCAGTTTACTTGGCCTAGTGGTTTCAGAGAAAGTGCTGCTAACAGACGACAGACGACGGATGACAGACAACGCGCCATCGCATCACTTCTGGCCTTTGGCCAGTATAACTAAAAATTGACCCAATGGTTTCAGAGGAGAAGTTGTTAAAAGCTTAAAGTTAACGATGGACAACAGACGACGGACGACAGACACCAGGCGATCACAAAAGCTCACCTGTAAGCCTGTTGCTCAGGTGAGCTAAAAAGCTACTAAATAAATGTTCGGAAATTTATCTCGATTTTATGCTAATGATAAATTTAGTGTCTGCGACAGTATGCTTCAGTTTGAACTTCGCAGTGCCATTGCTATTACCAACTAAGGTTTTAACTATCTGAATAAAAAGGATTTATAAAAATCCCGACTACCTGATATATTTGCTCATACATATATATCTACCTAATTATATTCTTTTACATGCAATGTACATGGAATAATATGTTTATTTAGTGACCCGGACAATAACTCTTCATTTCTTTTAATTAGAATTTAAGATAATGTTTAATTACTCAATATATTAACTTTTCATTATTTTTTGCTCGAGTCTTTGATTTAGACATTCAGTATAATATACATGAATGTTTTTTTGCATCTTAAGGTGAAGACATGCTTTCCTGATTGTTAACATTTATATATATAAATGCTTACCAGATTGTCGTCTTCTTTCTGTCCTCCAGTGTTTACGTTGTTTGTATTTGGTGAACGGATAGATTCAGGACCGAAAACCTTTAAAATATATATCGCATGGTCATGTGGATATCATATTAAACAAGAGGTCCAACTGGACCTAAAGCAATCGCATAAATGATATTTGTTAGTTTAGTCAGGGAATCCATTTTGTTTAACTCTCTGACACAAAAGAATTGTACCATTTACCTTTTTGTTTCCATCTTGTCGTCCGCCTATGTAACAACTGAACATAATTTTGTATTTGTTGGAGCTGACAAGTGTTCATTAAATGTAAACGTGCAATACGTAAAACTGATAACTTATTTAAATTTATATCCGTTAAGCAATCTGTGGCCATTTCTATTCTACCGTAATCATATAATTGCATTAATAATTAACGTTATGGATTTAACTTCAGAAAAGAAACGTTTTCACTGATAAATTCATTACTTTGGTTACACCGTATAATTATAGATTACCACCTACTTACACGTTGTTGTTCCGACTTAGACGTTGACGTTTTTGGGTCGTTTCTTTTGGGGTCATGTCCTGGAGGAGAGTTACCAGTATTTGTGTGTGGGTACGCACCCGGTGCGCTAGAGCTTACGCCATCCTGGCTATTCCTATTTCTATCATAGGTGTTTACCTTTTCTTTCACGACAGATGTCGAACTCTAAGTAAAATAATTTAATACATATCAAAAACATAGTTGGCATTGGTCGCTTTACTTGTTATCAAAATGGTATTGGCGCCATGGGCACAGAGTGTATCATTTAAGATGCGCAACCTATGGTGATGCTACCCTATGCCAATCACACAATCATGTTAAAGATTTAAACGCTTCGAAATTTAAGAATCGCTCCTAGCATTGGCATACGAGCGTGCTGATTGTTCAGTGGCCTAGTCACAGTTTGGTAAGCGCGTATTGTCGGACAGGCATGGAATTCCAGACTTTTATATTTAGACCAGTAGAATAATAAAGAATATTGATTGAACCTGGGAAATAGGGTAGAAACAAGGTGTGATTGCAGATTCCGTTTATTGATATTGTATTGGATCACAATCTGGTGTATATCACTGTGTCATCATTGGTGAAAATGTTTAATAAGTCATTAAACAATGTTATAATCCTAGTGTTACATGTCCCAGTTTTCACGCACCTAAGGACATACTTTTGCCGTGTGTGATAAGAACATATCAACTTTGCCTACCTACACAATGCCCTCTATCCATTTCAGATTGGTTTGATTCCCTTTCGTATTTTGAAGATATGCTCAACATAAGCCGAAATAAATTAAACGGTATAAAAGGAAAGTAATTTGTCACCATTTAAGAGTTATGTTGTTGTTTCTTTGCTTTATACTTCCGGAAAATGTTCTCTTTCCATGTTCCAAGTCGCATTGGAATACCTTACATACTTATATGCTCCGGAAAGACAAAAATAATCAAAGTGAAGTACACAACGGGATATATTGCAACATTATTCAAATAAAAATTACGGATATTTTACTCTGCTTTCCAACATAGCACTCTATCCAAGTTCCTTGCAAAGCTTAATCAATTCCCATATTGTTAAAGATGTGCTCAGTACAAGCATAAACAAGAAAATATCGGTGGAACCGATGGATGCTCCCCAAGTGAGTGTTTGCCTCTGTACGGGCTACTTGGTTGAAGAATACCAAACTTTATAGCAGGAACAATATGTGGCTCTGCATTTCACAGAATTCGCAAATCATTTAACCGGAACAAAATGACAATATGCTTAGACCATAACTAGTTTTACAGAATTAAAACCAGAGGTTGTAGGGAAATAGCGCCATGACGACAATATGCACATATCCACTTGGTATGATGCATCCTAGCAAGTTTCATAAAATTCCAACATCAAGTTGTAGAGGTCACAGACTGAATCAAAGGGCCATAACTCCGTGAAAAATTATCAAACTGGAACACAAAGACAATATGCGCATCTGCACTTGGTAATGATGCATCCTAGCAAGTTTCACAAAATTCCAACATGTGTTTGTAGAGAATTAGCGCGGACAATAATTTGGTCACAGATTCAATCAAAGGGTCATAACTCCATAAAAAAAATCGAAAGGAAAACATAGACAATATGCACATCTGCACTTGGTAATGATGCATCCTAAAAGTTTCATGAAATTCTAACCAGAGGTTTTAGAGAAATAGCCCGGACAAGAAATGGTGACGCACGGACGGACGGAAGGACGGACGGACGGACGAAGCTGCTACTATATGCTTCCCCCCTTTGGGGGAGCATAATAAAATATAAATGGTGAGATAATTCTAACATTTTTAAAAATAGTTGTATGTTTTATCATACTGTATTTCCACATATCGCCTTCAATCCACATGAGATTTTCTGATTAAAATCTGCTCTTGACAATAAAAATAATAAATGTACAAATTTAGATAATTAGCGAGCAATAGCTCTGTGAAACATCATTTAACCATGATACCTATAATTATAGATTACAACCTACTTACACGTTGTTGTTCCGACTTAGACGTTGACGTTTTTGGGTCGTTTCTTTTGGGGTCATGTCCTGGAGGAGAGTTACCAGTATTTGTGTGTTGGTACGCACCAGGTGCGCTAGAGCTTGCGCCATCTTGGCTGTTCCTACATTCATAGGTGTTTACCTTTTCTTTCACGACAGATGTCGAACTCTTAGTAAAATAAATTTAATGCATATCAAAAATTCACAGTTGGCATTTGTTGCTTTACTTGTTAACAAAATGGTATTGACGCCATGGGCACAAGCAACTTGTAATTCCCAAGTTTTACCCTTTTTTGGGCCCCTCCTGACCCCGTAAGACAGTGGAACCCAGACATTTTACAAAACTGAATCTCCTTCACCAAACAATGCTTCTGTAAAGAAATAGGCAAAATCATTTGCATTTTAAAAAAAATATATATTTATCATAATGACACGTGTCCCCTAATTGAACCCTCGGGGCGGGGTCATTTTTAATCATAGGGACACCATTTAAACAAATCTCACAAAACTATAGTTGGTTATCATTACTACATAAACATTTTGAAAATCTGTTGGGCCGTTCATGAGAAGAAGATTTTTTTAAATTTTGAACTTTTTTTAGTAACGGTAGCCATCTTGAATTTCAGATCGAAAAAAAGTGTTCTGTATAGTCTCCTGTGCAATAGAAACATCCATGTGAAGTTTCAGTTTTTTTGGCCTAGTGGTTTCAGAGAAAGTGCTGCTAACACACTTTTGAGACGACAGACGACGGACAACGGGTAACGCGCCATCAAATAAGCACTTCTGGCCTTTGGTCAGTAGAGCTAAAAATGAATATGTAGCAGGCTCAGAAAGAAACAAGAAAATATCAGTGGAACCTATGGATGCTCCATCAAGTGAGTATTTGACTCTGTACCATATGGTTATGATATTGAACGGGGGAAGTATCTGTGAGAGTTTAAAAGAGAAGTCAAAACATTTTTTTTTTTCGTAATGTTATACATTGTACAACATATTTTGAAATAGGTCATTATGACCCGTGATCAAGCATTTCAGCAAATTGTTATTACAAATATACATTCAATGATGGATATAATTACTGATTTCATTATAAAGATTCAGTTGTTACATATGGCATTTTAATACATGTGCTAGTTTAACAAACACTGCACCACTTAAGTTTCTGAACAAAATGACAATTATAGCGCATATCCTAGCTAGTTTTACAAAATTAAGAGATTGTAGCAAAATAGCGTCATAAAGACAATATACACATTTCCACTTGGTAATAATGCATCCTAGCAATTTTCATAAAATTCCAACCAGAGGTTATAGAGAAATAAAGCGGAGAAGAATTTGGTCAGACAGAATGAGAGGATCGTAACTCCGTGGTGAAAAATCATCGAACCGGAACACAGAGACAATATGTGCATCTGCACTTGATAATAATGCATCCTAGCAAGTTTCATGAAATTCCAACCTGCGATTGTAGCGAAATAGCGCTGACAAAAATTTGGTCACAGACTCAAAGGGCCATAACTCCATTAAAAATCATTGAACTAGAACACAAAGCCAATATGCGCATTTCCACTTGGTAGTGATGCATCCTAGCAAGTTTCATAAAATTTCAACATGGGGTTGTAGGGAAATAGCGCGGACAATAATTTGGTCACAGACAGAATCCAAGGGCCATAACTCCGTAAAAAAATTATCGAACCGGAATACAAAGACAATATGCGCATCTGCACTTGGTAATGATGCATCCTAGCAAGTTTCATAAAATTCCAACTAGAGGTTGTAGAGAAATAGCCCGGACAAGAACTTGGGGACGCACGCACGGACGAAGCGGCAACTATCTGCTTCCCACCTTTGGAGGAGCATAAAAATACTACCTTATCAGAAGGTTTAACAAGGTCATGATAACCTATACAGGACACTGCGAAATAGTTTAGCAGACGAGTCTTTACATATGTAATGCAATAAATCATGTATTTCGATATGCATTAACTCTCTACATATATAGGTATAAGAAAATACAAGGGACCGTAGGGAATTGTCTTCCAAACAGTTGAGTCACCAGGAAGGAAAAGATCTGAGATTGAACATTTTCAGTTTCAAAACCATTGTTCATTTTGTGGACATGGATGCTTACCATTTGACGACAAATCCACCAATATGCTTATATGCAAAATCAAGAAACCTTATAGATGACGTTAAGTGTAAGTGATGCAATGCCGTACATTGCTAATGTTAAGGGATACATTAAATTAGTGTGTGAAGTGACAAACAATCTGAATAAATTCGCATAAGCATTATAGATGCATCAGCAGATCTGCATGCTGCTGATCCAAAGTATCGCATGACGTGTTTGTCATGTTTCTTTTCTGAGAGTTGCTTGAGAATAGAATGTCGTTGAAACCGATGCTAATGGCTTTGAAGTATATTGCAATTTCCATTATCCCTCTTGAACAGACTCATGAATAAGATTCTGTCTTTTCTGTGCTACGATCCTTTAATCATATATTATTGTTGCAAGAAATGTACAAAATGAGTATCAGATCTTTTACAAGTGTAAGAAATTACGAAAGTAACCTCTAATTAGACTTAGACGTTCATGAAAAAAGTTCATGAAAGAATCCAGTATGTCACTGCCGTCGGAGGAAATTTCATGACGAAGCTAACATGTAACCTTACAACTATTATGATCTAACAAATAAGAATCTAAGGATTTGCAAATAGGCTATACTTTACAGAATCTGTTCCGCTGAATCTAAAACTAGTATCCTTCGAGTCAGAAACAGTCAAAATTAGCTATCAAATAACAGAACAAAATATCATCAATACCAACGATTACAAATGATGGTATCAAGTTCTCAACCTTTACATCCTGACAGACTAACAATAATACATGTCCTATTTACATACTCGACTCCAATGTTTTCTTTAAGTTGAGCACAATTTATCCAAAGTCACATCTCGCATGACTCTCATCGGACTAGTTCGGATTTTGCAATTAAAATGCACAATCCCTTTTGGGTAAAGGGAATCAATTAATACATTACATTACTACTGATATACATATTCGTATGATAAATTAATTATGCAGCTAAGTAAATTGGTGAATATGTCTTTTTCAAAAATTGGTCTACGCATGATGGTGGACTAATTACAATTCTAATGGATGGTATGACAATTACAATTTGAAAAGCTTTATTCCAAATGGAACAAGATAAACACGAAATGACACACGAAACATGAAATGACAGTAGAGTTCACACAGCAACAAACATAAATAGGTAGACAACACAGTTCAGTAAAATGTAATCTGTACAATGCGTGCATTACCAGGGACCTTAAGCATCAGTAATTCCAGTAATAAAGTATTGAGGTGAGCAATCATTTGACGACATCAAGAAATTCGAAATAAATTGCCACTGTGAGTTCAAGCTCATGACTGATACTAATTGTATGCTGAAATACTAGAGTGTCAGACTGTAACAAAATTATCAAGGGACCAGGAAACTCAGAATTCCCGAATAAGGTACATGTATGTATTTGGCCTACTGATTGATGTATCCCCTATAGACCAAACAACATTAGAAACTGGTTAAATTGTAGCTATTTGCAACTGTAAAATGTTCTACTGAAAATAAAATGATTTTGATAAAGAACGACGGGAACATCTTGTTGTGTCTCCTGGAGGAATACATATACTTAAGTCATTTTTTATTAAAGTCTCTGGTATTTAGGAGATGTTGAAAGAATTCATTAGGGGAACAGCGTATATGCCTAACAAGAAACCATTACCTAAATCAATGTAAGGACTATGCATGTTTGTAAATGCAATACTGAACAAAAATCTTGAAATAAAAAGACTGGTATTGAGGGAGTTCAGTCAAAACTTTAGAACCTAAAACAACCTCTATCGAACGCCGCTGAACATGCCAGTTTAATAGATAACTCATCCATTCTTATATGCCGTAACAGGAGCAAAATCACAACGCAAAAGAGGTATACGCAGCAATACCTCACAGTGATTCTTCTCAGAAAATATCCAGTTAATCGAACTGCAGACAAACGGCAAGAACAAAATATGCCCCCAAAGAGACGAAGACATCAGTACACAATATCACACAAGCAAGCTACTGGAAAATAAAAATGTTGCATATCCTAATATAAATGCATTTTTACACGTAACATATTTGAGCATTTGACACTTTTGTATGCAAAATGTTGGTTGTTAATTTAAAGCTCCAACTGCCATGTAAAAGTCGCAAGATGGCAATTCAACTTTTTCTTTATTAAATTCACAGTCATCAGTTGTTTTTATTATAATGTTGTTTAGTACTAGATTACTGTTTATACATAAAATTAGCAAAAAAAGTGTTTGTTATATGCAGAATGATAAAATAACCAACTGCCGAAAATCTGAAATTCTAAAATTCGAGGGAGATGCACTCTGTACGCATTGATCTGTGTTAATTCATTATCAGCAGATAGCTTAGTGTGGCGTTGTAGTTTGATAGTCTCCTCTTACAAATATTCACACAGGTGAACTAATAATAAACACTTACCAAACGTCTAACTGGCCATGATTCTGCTTATCATCAAAAGAGTTATGTTATTTGAACCCTCAAGTCACATGTATCATTGTGAACACTCATCTGGAGTTTTATATATGGTCGTAAGTTACTTAGAAATGAGCTTGTATAGTAACTTAACCCGTTACTTCATATAGACGCCTTTGGACACCTCTAATATAGACGTATTTGGACACCCCTAATATAGAAGCCTTTGGACAACTTTAATATAGAAGCCTTTTGACACCTCTAATATAGAAGCCTTTGGACACCCCTAATAAAGAAGCCTTTGGACACCTCTAATATAGACGCTTTTGGACACCCCTAATATAGAGACCTTTGAACACCTCTAATATAGAAGCCTTTGAACACCCCTAATAAAGACGCCTTTGGACAACTGTAATAAAGACGCCTTTGGACACCTCTAATATAGAAGCCTTTGAACACCTCTAATATAGAAGTCTTTGGTACCTCTAATATAGAAGCCTTTGGACACCTCTAATAAAGAAGCTTTTTGACATCTCTAATATATAAGCCTTTGGACACCTCTAATATAGACGCCTTTGGATACCTCTAATATAGAAGCCTTTGGACACCCCTAATATAGAAGTCTATGGACACCTCTAAAATAAAAGCCTTTGGACACCCCTAATAAAGACGCCTTTGGACACCTCTAATATAGACGCCTTTTGACACCTCTAATATAGACGCCTTTGGACACCTGTAATAAAGATGCCTTTGGACAACTCTAATATAGACGCATTTGGAAACCTCTAATATAGAAGCCTTTGGACACCTCCAATATAGACGCCTTTGGACACCTGTAATATAGACGCCTTTGGACACCTTTAATATAGAAGCCTTTGGGCACCTCTAATATAGACACCTTTGAACACCTCTAATATAGACGCATTTGGACACCTCTAATATAAAAGGCTTTTGAATTATTGTGTGAATTATGTTAATATTAACTGACAGAGTTGAAAATAGTGTAGGAAGTGTTCAGATTGCTCGTTACGAACAATCCACTGTTTTCAAAGGCCTTCTGTGATTGGTGCGGGAAAACAAATATCTATGGGGTAAAGGGTTCAACAATAAAACAATGCCAACTCAAACGCTGCAGCGAGTACAGTAGCTCCCTTTTTCGTCGAGAATTGAGCTGTATGTATCTCTTAAGTGCAAGCGTTTTTTTATAACTATGACAAGGTCAGTTAAAATACACATGTTAATAGGTTATGGTAAGGTTAAATGTTAATGTCACTCCCGTTAAGTTTGTACAAACCAAAACTAAACAGACAAGTCAGACATCACCGTTTGTAGGGAAAATATAGAATATATTTACATTTATTGCAAATAAACTAATTTTCTGAAATATTTAGTCTGATGTTTGATTGGTAGCAATATATATGTATATTTTGAAATTATTTTCCGTTAAAAGAGGTCAAGTTACGGGCATATAAAATATGAACATATTCTCGCCAAGTCAATCGTCCGATCTTTCGCAAATATTTTAAAACTTACCGTTTCTGCTCGGTCTTTTTCTTGTTTTCCGTGCGTAAGTTTTTCTTTGTTACTAGCTTGATCAGTAGTCCTGGTTGTTTGGTTTGATGATCCAGTTCCAGGAAGTCTGTAAAAATTGTGTTTTGTAACTGATTCTGAACAATCCCATGAAACGACAAACATAACATCTGTCATACAAAGTGTGTTTAACGCCCACAAACATTTTTACTCCAAGACAGCAAATAGTTAACAATTCACTATCGTTGTTTCGTCTTCCTGTTGCTCATGCTCACTGATGAAAAACAAAATCCGGCGTCACATGTGACATAAGCTTCACTTACAAAAACGTAGATTCATGAGGTGGGGTCCAATACACGTGTTTATTAACTCTAAATATGGTTTATGCATTGAATTCTGCTTCGCGAATCGCTTATGAACAATACAAATGTTGACAATCTACTTGAAGCCAACCCAACATTTCTCTCTAAATTTTAAGATAGGCCTAAGTCGCTCATCTTTTTTCTCATGTCACTTCCTTTCGAATTGTGCATGCACTAAGCCTATAAAGAACTTCTTATAGATATAGATGAGAAAAATGATGGTATTTCCATGTTAAGTGAAAGATATTCTACTGGGCTTCAAAGGACCTTTACCCTTTTTCAAGCAGAATTGAAAAAAAATCAGACAGCATATTTATGTACAAGTTTTACCCTCGAGCTTTGAACTTGTTATTATGCCAAGCACGATAAGGGGATTATTACAACAGTATCACAAAAAAATCCGATGTTATGTATAGATAGTGTTGCTTTGAAATGGGGTGGCGTCATTTAACTGTTGGCAATTTTGTTCACTATTTATGTGTTGAATATTTACTTTTATATTATTATTGAATTTGTTATGATAACATTTTTTAAAACTATACATATTCACTTACATGGCTGAAACAATAGCAAAATAAATAAAATAAAGGAAGGTATTTAACTTTTGAAATCATTTGACTATTCACCATATTACACTATTTGGATCCCTGCTGGTCCTTTATAGACATTAAATACCCTTTAAAGGTCTCGGGCTTAGCTGTTATGACTAAACAATATTTTAGACTTCAAAGTGATTAAAATAAGTGCTAAAATAACTGATAAAAAAAGAATTTACTATTTGTTCATAGTATTCCTATGCAAGAAAACAAAGTCCCCTTACTAGACGGACGACAAACGACGGACGAAGTAAAATCACAATATCTCATCCTGAGCTTTGATCAGATGAGCTGTAATTTTATGTCTGGAAGTGTAACACAGAATTTATTATTCTATCTTTTTTTTTATTTCGGTAAATTTTAACATTTAGTTAACAACATAATGATATGCGTTTCATTTAATATAATTCTCAATCAATAAAATCGATATTAAATCAGAAAAGAGGGGTGGTAGTGTAGTTGATAGAGCGTTAGCCGCTCACGCCAGCGATTGCGAGTTCGATCCCAAGCAGACAGACAATAAAAAGATAGAAATATTAAGAGGAAGTAATATATCAGGGACGTAGCAAATCTTATTACTAAATGAATAATTTTGTAAATGAATTGTAAGCGTTTTTTACGTTTGCATACATAGTTAAGCTGCGTATCTATTGCACTGTTACATAAACATTCATTAAAAAAATTTCAAGTTGATCTATATACGCAATATTTTACGCTAGTGTTGATTAATATATAAAATGTACACTGCTTTTAATTTCGATTGCGCATGAGCAACAGTAACTTAAGGTGAAACTACGATGGTGAAGGTCAAAAAACGATGATGAAATTACAACGCAAAATTACAATGGTGAAAAGTCGCAACTACGACAGTGAAAAGTTAAAACAACGATGGTTAAAAGTCGAAAATATGATAGTAAAAACGCCAAACTCTGTTGATGAAAAGTCGAAACTACGATGGCGAAATTGTGAAACTACGATGGTGAAAAGTCGAAACTACGATGGTGACCAACTATTTCTAAATTGGCTGAAAGAAGGGATTAACATGTTTTTTTTAAATGTGAGTGTTCGGGATCCCCCATAGGTTTAGTAAATAGGGTCATGGCTTAACTTCGTTCATGTGCAGTCTCTTAAAATGAAATAATATCATTAAATCTGTCATTAATGGCTTTAGCTGTTAATTTTCATGACAGTTTTTGTTATTTTGTAGTATATCAGTATTTTTTCATTTGAAGAGCTCATGTTATGTATGTTGGCGCGACAAATCGCTTCTATTTCAAGTGCGTCAGCCAAGCATCTTATTTGAGGAGTTTGTGTTGTACGTTTGCGCGACAAATCGCATCCATTGAAGTCTGCCATCTAATCCTCCATTTGAAGAGTTTGTGTACGCATGATTAAGTAACAATCATGTGCACTATGAACGTCTGTGCCCAGGGTTCTCGGTGCAATGTTGTGTAAAGATTGTTGAATTAGATATTCAGAAGATATTAAGGAATGTTATTAAGAAAGGTTTCGTTGCTGCTTGCTCTCCGTTTCCCCCATTATAGGGCGGTGCATCAAGTGGTTAGATATACAGTATATCGCGGTCTCAGCAGCGTATAGTGATCGGTGTATAAAACATTTTTATTAAGATGATTGTGACTAAATGTTAAAAAGCTGTCTTTGTGAATGTGTGTTCCTAGGATCCATAGAGTCAAGTTAGTGGTTACAATTCAATATATCTGATGTGTTTTCTAGATAAACATTTCGTGACCCATATTTGCCAAACATTCTATTTTATCTTGAAGCTATGGCCATTTTATGCCAATGAATATTAACTATAGCTATTCTTTTAATTATGTCATTATTATAACCCATCTTCAATAATAGGATTTGTCGTATTATCGAGTTATGCTGAACGGCTGTTGAAATGAGTACTCTGATCGGTTGGAATAAAAATAGCTAAAAATAGCGATATTGGAAATCCAGTCTCAAGAATTTGATTCAGTCGTCATTAGATCTTACATTTAGGAAGATCGTGTACTTTAGTCAGAGTGGCCAACGAGTTAAATAAATTCAACAATAGATGAGCACGAATGTAAGATTAATTTTATCACATAGTTCTTGAAAATTGCAGTCATCATTCATTTGACATATCACATATTAAAGGAAAACAATCGGACATATTATTTTCCGTAAGTCAATATAATTATGACGTAACGTCTGAAAATAACGTCATTTGAAATAAATATGTTTATGTCAAAAACTTTCCCCAATTTCATTTAATTAAGATGTTTCATTGTGTGTACACATCTAACATTAGACTCTATGTATTTGATTACGACCGTTTCAATCATAAGTGGAAGAATAGTACACTAAAACTTAGCCAGAATTGGTCGTTCAATTCAATAAAGCAGCATGTTCACATATGTTTCACTCATGAAATAGTCTTATAAATAACAGAACATGTCCGTTTCGGAGTGTCCCGAATCTTACGAAATCAAACAACTGATTTATATGTGCAATTGCCTCTAACTCTTATTACGCTGGCTGTTGATATAGCCATTATATGTGTATTCTGTGTTAGATCCCTCATATGTGTCATATTTTCTGGCTGTTGTGAAAGCGTATATATTGTTATTCTGCCTTGACTGTTATTATAGTCCCTATGTTTGTAATATGTTCTGTTGTTAGATCAGCTATGTGTATAATATTATCTAGCTAATATTTAGGACTTTTTCTATATTTTTTTCATTTTTTTTCCTATGAAACCTTCCAGAATTTAACTTTAACGTATGTTCATGCAATATAAGAAATAAAAACTACATGTTACTGTACATGGTTTTTTGGTAGTGCCTTTTCCAAAACATACCCGTCCTTGAAATTTGTCGAAAAGAATGTAGATTTTACAAGCAATATGAAACAAAATTTTAAAACTGTTCATATCTAGTATTTAATTAAAACTGATACAAAGATACATGCATATAATAAGTGTCATGGAAATGGTAAGAATAAGCTTCAATTTAATTGCCTAGGGTTTAAAAACAAAATCATATCGGCAGAATGGCAATTGTTTTTCAATTTTGCAATAAAAATATGGCGTTTTCATGATATGTTGATATAGTGTATGGATACATTTTGCTTATAACCCCACAAAAAACTCTCTGATACCTATTTAAATGACAATCAAAAAACCGCGTAATTTGGGTAAAAATAGATCTTAAAGTAAGCCATTGTTAAATAAACTGCGTTGCAAAATTAACGTGTTTATTCTTAATGACTATATTGTATACATATTTAGATTTCTATTATATCTTATAGTCATGTTAAACTGCTATAAACAACCATTTAATACCAGTATGCACATTTCATATATTGAACACAATATAAGAAACCAATTTCAGGCATATCCGTAAATGAGTGTGCCATCCGAAATAGTGTCGGATGTAGCATAATAGTACATGTATGTAGTGACACTGGCTGTTCTTGACAAAGTTGCTTCCTTTTGTGTCCGGAACCGGTGCGCATAAAAAACTATAGAAAATGCCATAAAGGCCCTTGTTTGTGTATTATCCTACAGCTGTTACGAGATATTGTCTGCATGAAATATTCTTTAACGATTGTAAGATTTCTTTATGTGTATCATTTTCAAGTTGATGTTAGAGCTCCTATCTGTTTAACGTTTTCTTGCTGGTGTTGAATTACTACATGAATGGTCTGTTTCACTTTTATTAGAACCCATATATATCTATCTTCTATCTGTTGTTAGACCTCATACTAGTATATATTTAAAATTAGAGCTGTTACAATCAGACTATACAGATTTTATCTTGTTTATCTTAATCCAAGTTTTACCCTTCACTTCATACGCACCTATATTATGCTTTTATTAAATTTATTATTCACACTTGAATAATACACATTCCAAATACAGCGAGTATCAAGTGGTCAGATGCAAGCAGTGAACATTTGAGGTCAGACAGCTAAGAGAGATAGACATAAAGACTGTAGAAAAACGGTGGATAATGGGTGACTGAAGTTTATCAGTTGTTGAGATGTTAGCCTTCGCAAACCTAGACGTATATATAGAGAAAGAGTATTCATCGAGAAACCTACATGGTAATTACTGAGAAACTTTGAAGCTTAAAGACGCTAGGAAGTTTAGTATAATATTATAGTGAATATGTAATGTTGTACCGTTGAAGATTGTAAGTATTGAATTAATTTAATGAATATAATAATATAGAACATATAATTTATCAATATTTGTAATTTGATTGGACTTTCAGTTTTTTTTTACCAAAGTTAACAATACAAAATTAATCTGACTAACACCATTGTGTGACAATAACCCCTGTATACGTAATCTGTTACAGCCCCATCTCTATACGAGTGATCTTATATGAGTGATCTGCCTATAGCTAGATGTTGTTATAAACTCAAAGGTAGACTGTTTATCTATCTGTTGTTAAATCCCAAATGTATTAGCATTCCTTATCTGTAGTTATAGCTTATCAATATTCTATGACTAATATTCTGACCTGCTGTTACAGTCTCTCTATATGAATAATCTGTTCTATCTATTGTTAGAGCCCAATATGTGTAATATGCTCTACATGACTTCAAGCTTCCCCAGTTTTAATAAATTTGGTCTAAACAAAGAACTAATAGTCTCATAAATGTGGCTAGAAATCGATGCATGATGTACGGCGTGTTCAAGGATGGCAATAGAGCTAATAAGTTTATCACTGTAACTTACATTAGAAGCAATCGGTCGCCAAAACTTATTTGACCTTTTGAGTTATAAGGTCAAAGGTCATCACAAGCAAAACTGGACGAGATAATACCAAAACATTCGATTCGTTTATTTTAAATTACCAATGGTATGCGTATAAAATAAGAACATTTATTAGTCTTTGAAGTCATTGGGCCAAAGATCAACAACTGATTTACTTAAGAATTTGCTTAAAAAACGACATATTATCAAATTGTTTTAGCCTTATACAAGACGACTCATAAGGGTGTTGCGTAACATGTGTCCTGTGGCATTATACAAACTTAAAACTCAACATTTTCTGTTGTTATGAGGTGTAAACCCAACATTGATTTTTGTTCTTTATTCTAAAGTTAATAACAAAAGTTTTAAGGCTTGTCATTCATAGAGAGACCCCAATGAAAGAAGCGAAAATTACCTTTTACTGTTTGTCAACCTCTGCACTTTCAAAATATAATGAGAAAAAGTAGGGGTCTTTTTCATATAAGAGATTTTTTTTCTACTCAGTGTGTACACCATTGACAAAGGAAAAGTCCGAAATCATGTATTCATACCTCAATGTCCAAGCATCATTTTTTTTCTTTTCTAATATCTCAATTCAAACATGACAATGCTGTTAAAGTGTTCAAAGTACATCAATAATGCCATTCAAATAAAAAAATGAGCATTAAAAAAGGAAAATGCATTTTTAAAGAAGAAAAAACGAGGATTATTTATAATCTCCATTATGTGACTACCCTACGGAAGCACTTCTTTTTCCAATGGTGGTACTATGTCTATAAGGAAACCTCTTTTTCCAATTTCATAGTTACCAATTTTATACTAAGTACTATCAATTTGCAGTCATTACATCATTCCATTAAAAATTGTACACCAAAATAGTACCATGACAATATCTTACCAAAATACTTTATTCAATACAATATATATATATGCTAAAAAATTGTACTTTTCAATTAGCCAAAATAAGAAATCTTCATTTTTTTCCCCATGAAATTTCAAAGTAAATATGCACATATATGCTTTATTTGAGACATAAACTTGCCAAAATGTTTTTTTATATGAAGGAATGTCTCAAATTTGCCATTTAAGACTATGAAAGTGTTAAAAAGGTTATTCTACCCACAATTAACGTTTAGGAAAATCACCCCTATCCCACTCAAGTCTCTCTTATAGCTGTAAAACCCACCATTGATTTTTTTTTCTTTTTTCTATAGTAAATTATAAAAGTTTGAAGGCTTGTCATTCATAGAGGACACAAATGAAAGAAGTGAAACTTACACTTTACTGTATGTCAACCTCTGCACTTTCAAAATATGATGAGAAAAGAGACGTGGAAATTCCCCGAAAACCATGTTTTTCAAACATTTTAGCTATTCTGTAACTATAACTCTATTTCATGCCAGAATTTTATGTACATTGAATCAGAAAATAAAAAAGCATACAATTCAAATTTTGTTTTTTATTTGTAAAACATTGATGCAATAGTTTTGTTAAAAAAGCATGAAATAAAGTTTTTTTTCTTGTTTCTGTGCTATACACTGGTTGTTTGCCTAAACTATTACTTCGGTAATTCACATTATGAAAGATGTATTGTGGTTATACTCGGAAATAAACATGCATATTCATAAAATAGTACATTAATATTTTCACATTTTGCATTGAGGCTAAATTGGTGGTATTGTTTCCAGCGCATGAAGTCACACATGCTTAACTGATAACAATACTTTCTTAAACACGATGTTTGATTCTACAAATATATGACAAAATGAATCAAACATTATGAGAAATTCAGCTGTGTTGTACAATTATTTAAATGGACCTGTACATTTCTCTAATAAATCATTTGTATTTTTTATAATATGTTTTGTTTCTTATGAATCATTTGTATTTTTTATAATATTTTTTGTCTCATGTCTATCATCTGAGCAAGGGCACCGCAAATCATTTTCAAGATAAAAATGTGCATGTTAATGGACTTTCATTTTAATATATATCAATACATCAATCCAAACTTTTTAGTATCTTCATCAAAATAACAAAAGAAAAAGATTATTTTCACTTTACCTCTAGAAAAGTTTTATAAGTTGCGGAAACAATCAATATTAGCATTTTTTACTAATTAAAGGGCCATAACTCTAAAGATAATGGTCAGAATTGGCTGGTTATCGAACTTGGCTTAGATTTTATAGAGATACACACTTTGTGTAAGTTGGCTTCAGTTCAGATAAAGAATACTCTAGTTATTGAGCGGAAAGGTTAAATGTTAGCATTTTTGACTAATTAAAGGGCCATAACTCTAAATATAATAGTCTGAATTGGCTGGTTATTAGACTTGGCCTAGATTTTATAGAGATTTACACTTTGTGTAATATTATTTGAGTTTTGATAAAGAATACTCTAGTTATTGAGCAGAAACGGGAAATTTTAACATTTTTGACTAATTAAAAGGCCATTACTCTAAAGATAATGGTTCGTATTGGCTGGTTATTGAATTTGGCTTAAATTGTATACAGGTACACACTTTGTGTAAGTTTGCGTCAGTTTTGATAAAGAATAATGTAGTTATTGAGCAGAAACGGTAAATTTTAGCATTTTTGACTAATTAAAGGGCCATAACTCTAAAGATATTAGTCTGAATTGGCTGGTGATTGATTTTTGCCTAGATTTTATAAAGATCCACACTTTGTGTAGTTTTGGTTATAGTTCTGATAAAGAATACTCTAGTTATTGAGCAGAAACTGGCAATTTTAGCATTTTTGACTAATTAAAGGACCATAACTCTGAAGATAATGGTCCGTATTGGCTGATTATCGACCTTACCCTAGATGTTATAGAGGTACCCACTTTGTGTAAGATTGGTTTAGTTTCGATAAAAATACTCTAGTTATTGAACGGAAACGAAAACGACTTCGCCAATCTAATAACCAGGTTTTCAACTTTGAAAAACCTGGTTTAAAAGTAGGGGTCATGTGTCATATAAGATTTTTTTTCTACTCAGTGTGTACACTGTTGACAAAGTGAAAGTAGATTTTCGAAATCATGTATTCATACCTCAACTTCCAAGCATCATTTCTTTTTCTAATTTCACAATTCAAACAAGACAATGCTGTCAAAATGTTCAAAATACACCAATAATGACATTCAAATAAAAAAAAAAGAGCATTAAAATAAAGAAAATGCTTTTTTAAAGACGGGAAAACGAGGATTTTTTTATAACTGCCATTATTACCCCACGGAAGCACTTCCTTTTTCCAATGGTGGTACTATGCCTATGATGCAAATACCAGGTATACATTTAGCTTGACGGACTTGAAAGGCGAAAGTCACCAAATAGTAGAAAACGCAAAATGTTATACTACAAACAGAACTGATTCACTTTAAATTATCTTTAAATTTGCTTATAATGATATTTATCATTCATTAAGGTCATATACTCAAAGGTCAACTGGTAAAATATTGAGAAGGGAATTGTTCTTAAAAAGTCGTACTCTTTTATATTTTTTAGCTAAATATTAAAGGTTTATTAATCAAAAGAATGTGAACATGCTGAATTTGTAATTTAATACATGTGACGTTTTTAGCTGTTATGCTTCTACACATGTAGGGGTATTAAGACAATAAATATGACGTACGGTTTGTAAAGTGGTATTGCAACTGTATATCACAAAAATAATTAACATTTACCACTAAATGCCTTGCACATTTGATGTCCTGGTCCTCGAAATATTTGTATAATCATGTTGGTAGCAACACAATATGTGGTATAAAATTACCTGATCTTTGGGAAATCTATTGAGAACTCTCCTATTTAACATTGAGTCGAACTTGTATTGAGATTGTAAAATATTATTAATCAATATATCTTAAGCACAAATTATATGGCAAAACAGGTTCCCACATAAGACTGGCCGCCATCCCCTATTAAATTAGGCATAACTATCCGTCAGATTACACGGCCTAAGTTATTAGCAGAACTGGTTACCTCTCTGCAATCTCCTGTATCATATAATATCGTCAATGGCAGTGTAACCACTCTAACACTAAATTACACGATGCAGAAAAATAATTGGATTGGAAAAATAACTTTCAGTCGTGAGCATCTACTACATCAGTAAACATTAAAATCATGAAATCTTCAGCAACTTTAGATATATTGATATTTCATCATCTAGACCAAAATCTATATTAAAAAAGCCGTTCCCCATCATTAGGCGGTTATATTGTCATTAATATTATATCTAGAATATTTGCAGACGAATGTGTATTAGACTTCCTGCAATTTCTCAGTGTAGCAGTACATATAAATGGCATTATATGGACGGAACTCCATAAATGTTTCAATATATTTTTAAGTTTAAAACTGTAACAGTTGTACTGCAAGATTAAGGAAACACAATGGTAAAACGCCGATGTATATAAAATGATAACCCCTAGAAAATCAGTAATTAGTGTGCCATATCTAACCCTTTTTTAAGTCGGAGTCAAAGTTCAGTTTGAAGAGACATGCAGCTCGTATGTGACATCAGTTGACAAACGGACGCACACACGGACGGACGCAGTCCATTTATATATCCCCCGCTCCGTTCTACTAAATTCACATGACTCATCGTCTTGTCCTAGTGAATAGTTGTGCCAATTTATTTAAAATTCCAATCACAACTGAAGGAGATACTGTGGGGATATTAGTGGACGCACGGACGTCCACACGGGCGGACGCAGACCATTTCTGTATCTATTCATCTCGTATAGCGGAGCGGGGGATAAAAATACGAATGGTTTGATATATTTAATCCACCGAAACATGACAAAAATTGATATTGAAATGGAGTGGTAAAGTTGATACGAAATCCCCATTCTTCAAATAAACAGCACAGACAGCATTACACAACATACTGTTTTACGACCTACACATTGTCATTCCGACTCTTTCTTAGATGAAACTTATTTAATAATGTGCAAACCTGCATGGCGGATCAAATTGAAATCAAAATGAATCACGCAATATATTGAATTATTATCATTTAATCCGTCACCAACGGGGTTGCAATTTTTAACCTGAAATCTGTTTTAGGTTGTTGACCAAGGTGCACAGTTAGAAAATTCCTGATTTACACCATCTTACTGTCTATATAGGGTATTTTACTTTACATATATGTGTATATATATGTAATGTTTAATAATAATTAAATTGAAACAAATTATATTTGAAATTTAAAAAAAAATCATTGACTCACATTGAAACTGGTATTAAAAACATCAACAAACTCGAGCCATTTATTTATCGGTATTGTTTCTGGTGTACATTTTAACAGAAAAAACTCTCAACTCAACACTCGTTTTGTATGTGTTACATTGCAAGATAACTAAAATATGTTTGTCAAGGTTGACATGGAGTACATACACATATGATTATTTTCGTTTAACCCCTTCATAGCAACTATGTGTTAAAAATCAATAATATGTAAATCCTGTTTCCGAAAGTACTTCCGATACTTTGTATATTTTGTTTTTTGGTTCAGAAATACCCATATAAAGATAACATTGCAAGATAAGGTATTAATAATAAGTAAACACCATTGAGATAAATACTCAAAATTAATGCAGTCTCTAGTGTTTGAGTATATAAGAAACATCGAGACATTCAAAGTGTCAACTTTTTTGCACCTAGTAACCTTTGGTCCCAATTTTTGCGTTTATAATACAAGTTTTTTCTTGGCAACCGATGAAATATGGTCAAGTATAGTTTTAATTCACTGTCTATTACAACAGGCTTCCATGAACATTCCGTACCTCATGCAATGATTTTTGGATTTTTTTTTACCAGACTATAAAACATTATTCTCAAAACATAGTAGATTCCAGTGAACATTTGCTTTCCGAATGAGCACCGATAATTCAAAGTGTCAACGAGATCTGCTCGTCCTCGATGTGACTCTGTAATGCGAATAAACTATAAAGAAAATACAATGGAAAATTCGAGAAATAAAGCTGTACCATCTTACAGTTTCTAGTTGATACAGAGAAACGTGTACTATGACACTCACCAGTTGTTGACGATGACCAGTCAGTGACTTTTTTAACCAAGGCTAAATAAAAAACCTTGACTTAATGATAAAACATTTTTAACGTACCTATAACTGAAAAACAAATAAATCTTAAACAAAATCAAACCCGAGCTAAATATAAACCTTTAACCTAAGAGTCTAAAAGCCCAACGTTTGGACGTTTCGATAACTTAGCAATTGTATAACATAATATGAATGCGTTTATGAAGTTTAGTAACTAGGACATACGTCGTTTCTTAAGAAACTGCTGAGCCAAACTAAGACGCTGCGACGACGACGACAACGCCGCCGACTCCAGAGTCATGATAAGAGCTCTACGCGAGTTTTTTTTCAAAATAACGAGCTTAAACCAGTTTTCAGTATAAAAAGGAATTCTAATAAAAACAGAAGTTAAGCTAATGACAACGTTCCCTGTGAAAGAATGACTTATATTTTATACGCCAATTAATCTTATTTAAATTTAATCCTGATAGCATTTATAGAGATATGAGTTTATTTAAACACTAAAGAATCAAATGTCTAAGTAAACCAGGGACAGAAATGAACCCCTAATAAAAGTGAAGATAATTGTGAAGTCCCATTGATGTATGGCAAGTAGTGACTTAGATATGAGCTTGCTATAACACTTAAATCAAATTTTGTAAGTACTAAACGGGGCATGTTTCTGCCTGCAATATATGTGTAGTTATTTCACTAATCACCCCATGGGTCACTCGAATGGTAGTAAACACACATATGAAGTTTTATTTTAGTTTCACTGGTAGTTACTGAAATAGAAGCTTGTTTTGAATTTTGAATCAAATTTAAATATAACAGGGGCCATAAATATGTCTAAAATTATCATTAGAGAGAAAAAAATACAACAAAATTACCTAACTTAAAGTATAAAAGGTTCCATAATGTTCCTAAAATCATACCGAAGTTGTCACACTTGACCCCTTGTGTCTCCTTATGGGAATAAATACTCATTTGGCACGTCCATTCCCCTTGGTGGTGTTGAACATTAACAGGAAGTTTTATTGATATTGTGGTAGTGGTTATTGAGAAAGACCATGTCTAAACAATAACCAAAAAGACGGAGCGAATATAATAGTGTTCTTATTTACAAAAAAAAATCGATCTGAAAATTAATTTCAAACTATCGATTGTAGAAATGGCAACCGATGATGTCTTTTTTAAAGCCAAATCTTATCGTTTATACATTATTATAGAGCAACGGGTAGCTTTTTATCAGTAAAAAGAAGCCCAAATGTAATGTGTAATTGCTTAAATGCATCAGTGTTAGTAAACATCTTTTTTTACACAAACAAAATTAATGCTTTCCTCACTCTCCTACACCTTTTGAAAAATGCATCGCCCCTGGAGCGTTTATTCGGGTAAAATCCGTATCAACGGTTGAAGGGTCAAATGAAAAATGTTTTATATTGCACACAAGACCAATTAATAACCCAAACTTTGATTATCTGATTAAATCAGTCATGAACTTGACCAATATCTCAAGAGTTGTGTATAAATTCTGTGCGGATGTAGTGCAGTATAAAAATAATTCATTTCGATATCTCACAATCATATAACTGTGTAAGGTAGGTGAAGACTAGGGTGCCAAACATCTCATTTTGTGATGATTTTATACCTCAGTTTTGGCCAGTTTAAGAGTTTCTCCGAGATATTGTAGGTTATATATATATATTCTAGAGTGTACACGACGAAGCAAACATACAGAGGAAATCACCATTTCAAAGGTTAGTGACATAACTGCAACATAACTTACCCGCATTCATCATCTTCTTCATCAAGAAACGCCATTCCTTTGTGGTATATCTTTGACGGCATGCTTATGTTGAAAATAAGTCTTGTTGAAATAGAGAAGCCGGCTTGAAATTCCAAACTGTTTTCGTTGGAATAATTGGTTATGCTATCTGATAATGCATTTGATTTACCGCTTGCACATTTGTAGAATTCTTCTAGTTCGGACACATTTTTCACTACAAAGCCAAGATCGATTCTCTCATCATTAGACAAAAATATCGATTCGACACGTACACATGTCAACCGATCAATTTTTGTTATATGTCTTTTGAGAAAATACTCATCTTTTGTTAAACAGCGATGAATTCCTTTGTAGCCTTCTTTAAGAACTGGCATTGTAGTGGTGGTGGAAATTCTAAGTGGCAGGGAAAAGCCTGAAAAGATATTAAATTGAATACTTTATTCTCAATGTCTAAACCTTGACAAATCCATATGGGTAACTCTGGATGCCTTTCTTGGCATTATGAACTGACATTTTTATCTGGGATATGCTTTAATGGAAATTAAGATATTAAACTACCTGCCATTCTAAACCTATAGCATGACCGTAAAATTCCAATAGGGTTGTGACTGTTTGTTGGTCACGGATTATTATGTTGAAGATTTATTATTGAGGAAACCCGTTTTAAAATACTGTAGTTCAATACCAAAATCGAAGTATTGGTTTCTAACCTTAGCTTCAAGATTTATTTACTTGTAAGAAAATATGTAGCTTGAACTGCGCACTGATGTCATTTCCTCTAGCAAAATTCATATAATGGGTTTTAATACATGCATACCATGTATTCTTGACATGACAGTACCACTTTTATCTATTTGAAAGAAAAAGTATGTTTTATTGAGCTCAAATCCGATTGGAATTACATAAACGCCTATATTTTAATAGTGTTTATTATGGAAATGTGTCTAATCAATAAAATTGATTCTCTATATTTAATATTCCTTTATTTCTCTCTCAGCAAAATGGCTGTTTCATTAATAATTGTAACTAATCATATGATGAAAGTACAAATGTACATTTCATTAGAGTCAACCTTTCAAATATAAACAGTGCGATAGACGATTTGATCAGTTTATATCTAGAACAAAGTGAAACATTTCTTCTCTTTCAAAAAAATTATTAAAAAAGGGACAGTAAACAAGGTTAATTAATACATGTTTCCGCGGAAGAAAACTCGTTTAAATACATATCTGGTCCGCTTTATTAGAATCATGCGGGCTTACCGCTTTTAGTAAAGCTTCTTTACTAACTGGTAAGGTCAATTCTTCAAACATTACATTGAACACATTAGGCTCATACCGTTCAATAAAGTACGACATATCTTAGGTGTAAAATGTGATCGCTTGGGTTATTAACAGACTGAGATTTAAAATACGTTTCAATTATATGAATTGGATTTTTGACTGTTTAATTCCAGCACATTTTTAAGCATATTCCAGTGTAATTTTGCATTTTTAAGTTTAGCTTCCGCCAACTTAACTAAATAACATTTTTTTAAAATTTACAATTCTTTTGATAACATTATCTGTAAACCAACAATTATCGTTGTTGCTTGCTAATTGATCATTTGTATTAAGTGTATATGTTTTAAAGTACGTTCAATAAAGGGGACGCTATACTCTATCTATTACACACGCTTACTCTTCAATGCACAAATCAATGTGACTTTGGCATGTGGACTTTGCAACATCATCCTTAAAATCATTAAGTTTATAATAAAAAATATATGTTCACGTTTAGACCGATTTTATTGTTTTCTGATATATTTAATTGATATTTATAATAATAATTATGCTCTGTCCGTTATTTGGATGACACCTATATCATATTTCAACTATATTTTTACGTGAATTGGCTGCATATACAGGTGTACATCATGTTGGTGTTAATCAAATTAAATGCCATACAGATAAGTAAAAGTCCAAAAGCATCGAATGTGTTTATGCATTTAAACTAAGAAAGAAAATAACTTACGGAAACCATCCGCTTCCCCACCTGAGCCTGCCATTTCTGCGTTAACCTGTCCTGTAAAAAAATATTAAAGTTTGAAACATATATCAATAACATCATTTATATAAGATTCAGAGAAATTATATACTAAAATGAAAAAGGTAGCATAATTTATTTTGAAATGTAGTTTAAAACTATTCTTACAAGAGAGATTTTAAGTACACTGGGTATTGTATTTATTTGTTAAAGATTGTGTAATCCTTATTTTTTATTTTAGATGAAACTAGAGTTTTAGTTGTTGTATGGTGTTAAGCGTCACTTGCAACAAGTTTTCATTCATCGTGACCATGTCCACTTAACACATGTGTTCTAAGCGCTACCGCACTAGAGTACCAGTCACATTATCCTATCACCACAGGGGGGTTAGCCTGGTTAAATAAGATGTTGATAGACAGCTTATTAAATTTGCTGTCCATAACGTCTTATTGCGCTAGACCATTTCATGTTCTGGAAAAATATCCACAGACACTACTTCGCTGTGTAAGTCATTAATCGTCATTATACGCATCAACAGCAAAACCACTGTTGAAACAAATAAATAAAACATTAATATATCAAATGATGTGAATGAAATATTGACTTCGAATTTCAATGAACATATTAAACAAGAGGCCCAAGATGGCCTGAATCGCTATACTTCGACAAATGGATAGATGAACCTTTCAGAGGAAATGTTTTTTTGTAAGTTTCTTTTGAACAAATCTTTTAGATAAACCACCATGCAATGCTACACGTAAAATATTTAAGGTCAAGTCTTTAAACTTTCAATGAAAATGTATTTAAAAGTTTCGCTTAAAATGACCTGTTGCAGGGGCATTTGTAGTCGAATCACACTGGTTCAAGAACTGGTCTGTGACCTTTTAAGTTACATAACCGATGTGCAAGTTTGTTAAGATTCAATGAAAAATGGGGGTTTTATTGCGTCTACAACAGTTTCCTTATATAACTCCATGTACAACAGTGACCACTTTGGTATTCCCAATTGGATTTCAGGGATCCGACCTCAACAAACCTTTAAGGTGACCTTTATGCAATGCTACATGTAAAATATCTAAGGTTAGCCCTTCAACTTCCAGAGCATTTGTTTTTTTAAATTTCGCTTTAAATCTGCATTATGGTCGACTCAATATGGTTCAAACATTAGTCTGAGATCTTGTAGATTAAGAACTGCTGTACAAGTTTAGTTAAGATTCAATGACAAGAGGCCCATGAGCCTTAACGGTCACCTGATTATCCATAAAACATTCACATACATGTCAATTAAGTCATAAGAAATAACGTTTTTTGTCAATTTCTCTTATAAAGATTTTGTAAAGTAGGACCATCTCCAAGGCCAAACCGTGATACCCAGGGACATGAATTCACAATTTTTATAAAGGTCCCATAGTCGTCAATATTCATGCTCAAAATTTGTTTCTGAATGCTTCCTTTAATAATAATAAGAAGATCCTTAAAGTTTATCTTGAATTTGACTGTTTTGGCCCCGCCCCACCCTTAAACCTAATGCGGATGGGGACCATGAAATTCACATAGGTATTAACCGTCATATCAGCAACAACAAATCACACCAAAAAAACATTCACATAAGTCTATTCAGTCGTAAGAAGTTACTCTTTTTTTTGTCATTTTCTCTTATATTGATTTAGTAAAGTAGGCCCCACCACCAGGGCAATATTGTGAGACCCAGGGTCATGAAATACACAAATTTTATAAAGGAACCATAGACGTCAATAATCATGCTCACAATTCGTTTCCAGTGCTATTTAAAAAATTAAAATATTTTTGAAGGTTACTTTTAATTTTTATAGGCCCAACCACCTGGGCCAGACCGTGAGACCCAGGGACATGCAAATCACAATTTTTATAAGGGTTAATAATCGTTCTCACCATTTGTTTCCCAGTGCTTCCGATAGTAAGAAGAAGATTTTTAAAATTTACCTTGAATTCGACTGTTTTAGCATGCAATTCACAATTTTGATTTACAATTAGATACCAAAGCTGCATACAATATTTCGTTACAATTGAGCTTACGGTATTTGAGAAGAATTCGAAAATGTGAATTGTTTACGGATGCATTAATATTTTTAGGCCCCGACCCCGGGGTCAAACCGTGAGACCAAGGGACATGTAATTTACATTTTAATAAAGGACCCATATGTGTCAATAATCATGCTCACCATTTGTTTCCCAGTGCTTCCTATATTAACAAGAATATTTTTAAAATTTACTTTAAATTTGACAGTTTTGGCCCCACCCAAAAGTTCCAGGGGGTGCGGGGGCAGGGACCATGCACGTCTCAAGATCGATACATCCTTAGGTACCAAAGCTGCATACAGCATTTCGTTACAATTGACCTTACAGTTTTTGAATAGAAGTCGAAAATGGGAATTGTTTACGATGCATTAAATGTTTTAGGCCCCACCCCCGGTGCCAAACCGTGAGACCCAGGTATATGCAATTCACAATTTTTATGAATGACCCATATGTGTCCATAATCATGCTCACCATTTGTTTCCCAGTGCTTCATATATTAACAAGAATATTTTAAAATTTACTTTAAATTCGACAGTTTTGGCCCCACCCAAAAGTCCCAGGGGGTGCGGGTGGCAGGGACCATGCACGTCTCAAGATCGATTCATCCTTAGGTACCAAAGCTGCATACAGCATTTCGTTACAATTGACCTTACAGTTTTTGAGAAGAAGTCGAAAATGTGAATTGTTTACGATGCATTAAATTTTTTAGGCCCCACCACCGGTGCCAAACCGTGAGACCCAGGTATATGCAATTCACAATTTTTATGAATGACCTATATGTGTCCATAATCACATATGTGTCCATAATCATGCTCACCATTTGTTTCCCAGTGCTTCCGATAGTAAGAAAAAGATTTTTAAAGTTTACCTTGAATTTGACTGTTTTAGCCCCACCCCAAGACCCCAGGGAGATGAGGACCATGCAATTCATAATTTTGATTCACCCTTAGGTACCAAAGCTGCATACAACATTTCATTACGATTGAGCTTATGGTCAATTTGAGAAAAGTTGAAAATGGCAATTGTTTACAGACTCACGACAACGGACAAAAGGCAATCGCAAAAGATTCCTTAAGACAAAAAAAGGTGCTATCGCGTCTACAACATTTTCCCTATATAACTTTGTAAAACAGTGACCCCTGCGGCGGCCCCAAATTTAACCCCAGGGACTTGACTTCAACCCTTTTTTTTTTGGGGGGGGGGGGAACTTTCATGCAATGCTACATGTAAAATATCAAAGGTCGTTAAAGAAAATGATTTTCAAAGATTCACTTATATGCTTATAAGCCCTGTCTGTGGTAAGCACTGCGGCGGGGGCATTTGTGGTCGAATCACGCTGGTTCAACAACTCGTCTGAGATTGTGGTTATATAACAGCCGTTTGAGTTTGGTTAAGATGCAATGAAAAATGAAGGTGCTATCGCTTCTACAGCATTTCCACAAAATAACTGCATGTAAAACACTGACCCCTGTGGCGGCCCCAAATTTGACCCCAGGGACCCGAATTCGACAAATGTTTAAAGGGATCTCCATGCGATGCTACAAGTAAAATATCTAAGGTCTAGGCCTTCAACTTCCAGAGATTTCTTTTTAATTTCACGTAAAATGTGCTTATCAGCCCTGCGGCATAGGCATTTGTGGTCGATTCACGACGGTTAAAGAACACGTCCGAGATCCCAATGCAATGCTACATGTAAAATATCTAAGGTCTAGGCCATGAACTTTCAGAGAAAATGCTTTTAAAATTTTGCTTAAGATGTACTTGTAAACCCTGTGGCGGGGGCATTTGTGGTCGAATGACGCTGGTTCAAACATTCGTTCGAGATATTGTGGTTACATAACTGCTGTGCAAGTTTGGTTAAGATTCAATAAAATATGAAAGTACTATCGCGTCTACAACATTTTCCCTATATGTAAAACGGTGATCCCTGTAGCGGCCCCAAATTTTACCCCATGGACCCGACTTCAACCAATCTTTTTGAGGACCCCGATGCAATGCTACATGTAAAATAACTAAGGTTTAGTTCTTGAACTTTCAAATATTTTTTTTTAAATTTCGCTTTTTCTGTGCTTATAAGCCTTGTGGCTGAGCATTTGTGGTCGAATGACGCCAGTTCAAGAACTTGTCCGAGATCTTCTGGTTATATAACTACAGTGCAAGTTTGGTTAAGATTTATAAACAAGAGACCCAAGAGGGCCTGAGGACGCTCTACTGACTAAAAGTGGCCATAGCACTTTTTGAAATTCTACTTTGCAATAGAAGCATCGGCCATCTTGAATTTTAGATAGAAAAAATATATCTTTTGTATAGTCTCCTATGCAATAGAAACATCCATGTGAAGTTTCAGTTTAATTGGCATAGTGGTTTCAAAATAAATGAAAAAAAAGAGAATTTTCTGTTTTCCCACAGTATCCCTATGTAAAATTCTAAGTCCCCTTACAAGGCCCCTATATATTTTAGCCCCTAAATTCTTATCTGCAATCAAACCCCTACACTTAGGGATAATTTATATCAAATATGTACAAATCTGACGTACCAGTTCTTAAGAAAACAATTTTACTAATTCCCAATTTGTACCCTTTTGGGGCCCCTCCTGACCCCTTAAGACATAGGAACCCAGTCATTTTTACAAATCTTAACCTCCTTCACCTAACAATGCTTTAGTGAAAATATTGGCAAAATCATTTCCTTTTAAAAAAAATATATATATTATATCATATTGACATGTGTCCCCTAATTGAACTCTCGGGGCAGGGTCATGTTTAACCCTAGGGACACCATTTGAACAAATCTAATATAACAATAGTCGGTCATCATTACTACATAAACATTTTGAAAATCTGTTGGGCCGTTCATGAGAAGAAGATTTTTTTCAGTTTTGGACTATTTTTAGTAACGGTGCCATCTTGAATTTCAGATCGTAAAAAATCTTCGGTATAATCTCCTATGCAATAGAAACACCCGTCTGAAGTTTCAGTTTAACTGGCCTGTGGTTTCAGAACAGATGAAAGAAAAAGAGAATTTTCTGTTTTCCCATAGTATCCCTATGTAAAATTCTAAGTCCCCTTACAGGGCCCCTATATATTTTAGCCCCTAAATTCTTATCTGCAATCAAACCCCTACACATAGAAATAATTTATGCAAAATATGAACAAATCTGACATGCTGGTTCTTAAGAAAACGAATTTAGTAATTCCCAATTTGTATCCTTTTTGGGCCCCTCCTGACCCCTTAAGACAGTGGAACCCAGTCATTTTTACAAATCTGAACCTCCTTCACCAAACAATGCTTCTGTGAAGATATAGGCAAAATCATTTCCATTTCAAAAAAAAAATATAAAAAAATATTGTAATGACATGTGTCCCCTAATTGAACCCTCGGGGCGGGGTCATATTTAACCATAGGGACACCATTTAAACAAATCTAACAAAACTATAGCTGGTCATCATTACTACATAAATATTTTGAAAATCTGTTGGGCCGTTCATCAGAAGAAGATTTTATAAGTTTTGGACTATTTTTAGTAACGGCGACCATCTTGAATTTCAGATCGAAAAAAAAAAAGGCCCAACAGGGCCTGAGGACGCTCTTCTGACTTGTAGTGGCCATAGCACTTTTTAAAATTCTCCTATGCAATAGAAATATCGGGGCAGGGCCATTTTTATCCCTACGGACACCTTTTGAACAAATCTATCAAAACTATAGTTGTTCATCATTAGTACATAAACATTTTGAAAATCTGTTGGACCGTTCATGAAAAGAAGATTTTTTTAAGTTTTGGACTATTTTTAGTTACGGCGGCCATCTTGAATTTCTGATCGAAAAAAAATCTTTTGTATAGTCTCCTATGCAACAGAAACATGCATGTGAAGTTTAAGTTTAATTGGCCTAGTGGTTTAAGAATAGATGAAAGAAAAAGAGAATTTTCTGTTTTCCCATAGTATCCCTATATAAAATTCTAAGTCCCCTTACAGGGCCCCTGTAAATTTTAGTCCCTTAATTCATATGCAACATAACCCCTACACATAGGGATAATTTATACCAAATATGAACAAATCGAACATACCGGTTCTTGAGAAAACGAATTTAGTAATTCCCAATTTTTACCCTTTTGGGGCCCCTCTTGACCCCTTAAGACAGTGGAACTCAGTCATTTTTACAAATCTGAACTTCCTTCACCAACCAATGCTTCTGTGAAGATATAGGCAAAATCATTTACATTTTAAAACAAAAAAAATATTATAATGAATTGTGTCCCCTAATTGAACCCTCGGGGCGGGATCATATTTAACCCTAGGGACACTTTTTGAACAAATCTAACAATACTATAGTTGGTCATCATTACTACATAAACATTTTACAAATCTGTTGGGCCGTTCATGAGAAGAAGATTTTTTAAGTTTTGGACTATTTTTAGTAACGGTGGCCATCTTGAATTTCAGATCTAAAAAAAAAACTTCTGTATAGTCTCCTATGCAACAGAAACGTGCATGTGAAGTTTCACATTAATTGGCCTAGTGGTTTCAGAATAGATGAAAGAAAAAGAGAATTTTCTGTTTTCCCATAGTATCCCTATGTAAAATTTTAAGTCACCTTACAGGGCCCCTATATATTTTAGTCCCTTAATTCTTATCTGCAATCAAACCCCTACACATAGGGATAATTTATACCAAATATGAACAAATCTAACATACCGGTTCTGCAGAAAATGATTTTAGTAATTCCCAATTTTTACCCTTTTGAGGCCCCTCCTGACCCCTTAAGACAGTGGAACCCAGTCATTTTTACAAATCTGAACCTCCGTCACCAAACAATGCTTCTGTGAAAATATAGGCAAAATCATTTCCATTTTTAAAAAATAAAATAAAAAAATATTATAATGACATGTGTCCCCTAATTGAACCCTCGGGGCGGGGTCATATTTAACCCTAGGGACACTATTTGAACAAATCTAACAAAACTATAGTTGGTCATCATTACTTCATATACATTTTGAAAATCTGTTGGGCCGTTCATGAGAAGAAGATTTTTTAAGTTTTGGACAATTTTTAGTAACGGCGGCCATCTTGAATTTCAGATCTAAAAAAATCTTCTGTATAGTCTCCTATGCAATAGAAACACCCATGTGAAGTTTCAGTTTAATTGGCCGAGTAGTTTCAGAGAAAATGCTGCTAAAAGACGACAGACGTCAGACGACAGACGACGGACGACAGACAACGCGCCATCGCATAAGCACTTCTGGCCTTCAGCAAGTAGAGCTAAAAATAATGGTGCAATCGCGTCTACAAGAAAAAGGTTAACGGACGGACGGCAGACAATTTACCATTACATAAGCCATGCTGCTGTTTAGCCAGTAGAGCTAAAAATAGAACAAATCAACAGCAAATGGCTTAAAACTATCAATTCTTCACTGTACAACTATTAACACATTGTCATTTTCCCATAAAAAACACTTCAATTTTAAAAGACGTTCTAGAATTTCAGAGTAATATTCTTATAGATTGGTTCAACATTAACCAAATGCAGGCTAACTCTGATAAGTCCAGTAAGAAAGTAGAGTGTCGAGTAAGAAAGTTGAGTGTCAAGTAAGACAATTGAATGTCGAGTAGGAAAATCGAGTGCCGAGCAGGCAAACTGAGTAAATTCATTATTAAAAAAGTCAAATATTTTATAAAAATATAAAATACAGTACTCACATCACCATTAAGGCGTCCAAACTATCATTGACAAGCAGTAAGTGTTGTATCCATAAGATTATAGAGCAAGTGCAACAGCGACATTAATGTATATGTTATAATGGACGGAGGTTGTTTACAAAACAAATTCTCTACTTTTTTATAACCCCAAAATAGAAAATTAAGAATTAAAAGTGATGACTGAGTGTTTCTTAAAACTTTTAATTTAAAGGATTAAAAAATATGTGCTATATCGATAGAAAATGTCCTTATACCAGCTATTAATATATTGAACTTTTTCTCTGATTTGTTTTCCTTTTTTGCACTGACGATATTCACATATAAGTTAACACTGGTTACCATTAGCAAACGAACTGCTCATGATCTCAAAAGCTTCCCGACTTGTTCATCAAAAGAAAACAAGGAAAAATTTATATATTGTTGTTGAGGCGCAATCTTTACTGATAATAATATAACATTTGGTACTGTTTTTTATGTCAGAGTGAACTTACAATACAGACTGCCATGGCATTAAACATTAAACCTACCATACAAACTGCTGTCTGAACCCACCATGCATATTGCCGTACTTGACCCACCATACAGATTGCCATGATGAACGATCATACAGATTATCATACTGAACCAACCATATATACTGCCATAGGGTCTGAACACATCATACAGACAGTCATACTGAACCCACCACACACTCTGCCATGTTGAACCACAATAGAGACTATCATCCTGAACCTACAATGCATATTGCCATAATGAACCCACCATTCATACAGCCATATAGAACCCATCATACAGTCTGTCATATTGAACCATCATAAAGACTGCCATACAGAACCCACCATACATACAGCCATATTGAACCCATCATACAGACTGCCATATTGAACCTATCATACAGTCTGCAATATTGAACCATCATACAGTCTGCCATATTGAACCATAATAAAGACTGCCATATTGAACCTATCATACAGTCTGCCATATTGAACAATAATACAGTCTGCCATATTGAACCTATCACACAGTCTGCCATATTGAACCATCATACAGTCTGACATATTGAACCAATCATACAGTCTGCCATATCGAACCATCATACAGTCTGCCATATTGAACCTATCATACAGTCTGCCATAATGAACCATCATACAGTCTGCCATATTGAACCATCATACAGTCTGCCATATTGAACCATCATACAGTCTGCCTTATTTAACCTATCATACAGTCTGCCATATTGAGCCATCATACAGTCTACCATATTGAACCATCATACAGTCTGCCATATTGAACCATCATACAGTCTGCCATATTTAACCTATTATACAGTCTGCCATATTAAACCATCATACTTCTGCCATGTTGAACCATCATACAAACTGTCATATTGAACCATCATAAAGACTGCCATATTGATTGCATCATACAGACTGTCATATTGAATCATTATAAAGAATGCCATACTGAACCCACCATACATACAGCCATATAGAACCCATCATACAGACGGTCATATTGAACCATCATAAAGACTGCCATATTGAATGCATCATACAGACTGTCATATTGAATCATTATACAGAATGTCATACTGAACCCACCATACATACAGCCATATAGAACCCATCATACAGACTGTCATATTGAACCATCATACAGTCTGCCATATTGAACCTATCATACAGTCTGCCATATTGAACCCTCATACAGTTGCCATATTGAACCATCATACAGTCTGCCATATTGAACCATCATACAGTCTGCCATATTGAACCATCATACAGTCTGCCATATTGAACCATCATACAGACTGCCATATTGAACCATCATAAAGACTGCCATATTGAATGCATCATACAGACTGTCATATTGAACCATCATAAAGACTGCCATACTGAACCCATCATACATACATACATACAGCCATATAGAGCCCATCATACAGACTGTCATATTGAACCATCATCAATACTGCCATATTAAACTCATCATACAGACTGTCATATTGAACCTATAATACAGACTGCCATATTGAACCGTCATCAAGACTACCAAATTGAATGCATTATACAGACTGTCATATTGAACCATCATAAAGACTGCAATACTGAACCCACCATACATACAGCCATATAGAACCCATTATACAGACTGTCATATTGAGCCTATCATAAAGACTATCACATTGAACCCATCATACATACAGCCATATAGAACCCACAATACACACTGCCATATTGAACCTGCCATACAGACTACTATGCAGACTAAACTGCCATATTGTTTGAACCCATCATACAGTATGCCATACTGAACCCATCATAGAGAATGCCATGTTGAACGACATACAGACTTTCATACTGAACCTATCACGCAGACTGCCATACTGTCTGAAACCATCATACAGACTGCCATACTGAACCCATCATCAAAATTTCAATGTTAAACCATCATACAGGCTATCATACTGAACCTTCCATGCAGACTGCCATACTGTCAAAGCAAACCATACAGACTGCCATACTGAAACCATCATACAGACTGCCATACTGCCATACTGTCTGAGCCCATCATACAGACTGCCATACTGAAACCATCATACAGACTGCCATACTGTCTGAGCCCATCATACAGACTACCATACTGTTCCGTCATACAGAATGCCATACTGAACCACCATACAGACTGCCATACTAAAACCATCATACAGACTGCCATACTGCCATACTGTCTAAGCCCATCATAAAGACTATCATACTGAACCTATCATACATACTGCCATACTGTCTGAGCCCATCATACAGACTACCATAATGAATGCATCATACAGACTTCAATATTGAAAAATCATACCCGTACTGGCTATCATACTGAACCTATCATACAGACTGCTATAATGAACCCATCATACAGACTCCCATACTGTCTAAGCCAATCATACAGACAGCCATACTGTTTGAGCCCATCATACAGACAGACATACTTAACCCATCATACAGACTGCCATAATGAACCTATCATACAGACTTCCGTGTTGAACAATCATACGGGCTATCAGACTGAACCTAGCATACAGACTGCCATACAAAACCCATCATACAGACTCCCATACTGTTTAAGCCCATCATACAGACTGCCATACTGAACTTATCATACAGAATTTCATGCTGAACAAATAAACCGGCTATCATACTGAACCTAGCATACAAACTGTCATACTGAACCCATCACACAGACTTTCATACTGTCTGAGCCCATCATACAGACTGCCATATTGAACCCATCATACAGACTTCCATGTTTAACAATCATACCGGATATCATACTGAACCTATCATAAAGACTACCATACTAAATCCATCATACAGACTGCCATATACTGTCTCGAGTCCATCATACAGACTGCAATACTGTCTGAGACCATCACACAGACAGCAATACTAAACCCATCATATAGACTACCATACTGATTCCATCATACAGAATGCCATACTAACCACCATACAGACTATCATACTGAACCTATCGAGCAGACTGCCACAATGTCTGAGCCCATCATACAGACTGCCATACTGAACCCATCATACAGAATTTCATGTTGAACAAATATACCGGCTATCATACTGAACCTAGCATACAGATTGCCATACTGAACCCATCATACAGACTTCCATACTTTCTGAGCCCATCATACAGACTGCCATATTGAACCCATCTTTCATACTTCCATGTTGAACAATCATACCGGTTATCATACTGAACCTATCATACAGACTACCATACTAAATCCATCATACAGACTGCCATACTGTCTGATTCCATCATACAGACTGCCATACTTTCTGAGCCCATCACACAGATAGCAATACTGAACCCATCATATAGACTACCATACTGAATCCATCGTACAGAATGCCATACTAACCACCATACAGACTATCATACTGAACCTATCGTGCAGACTGCCATACTGTCTAAGCCCAGCATACAGACTACCATACTGAACACATCATACAGACTTCAATGTATAACGATCATACCGGCAATCATACTGAACCTTTCATACAGAATGCCATACTGAACCACCATAAAGACTATCATACTGAACCTATCTTGTAGACTACCATACTGTCTGAGCCAGTCATACAGACTGCCATACTAAATCTATCATACAGACTTCCATGTTGAACCATCATACAGGCTTTCATACTGAACCTATAATGCAGACCGCCATTCTCTCTGAGCTCATCATAAAGAATGCAATACTTAACCTATTGTACCAGCTATCATACTGAACCTAGCATACAGACTGCAATACTGAACCCATCATCCAGACTGACGTAATGAATCCATCATACAGACTTCCATGTTGAACAATCATACCGGCTATCATACTAAACATATCATGCAGACTGCCATACTGAACCCATCATACATATTGTCATACTGTCTGAGCCCATCATACAGACTGCCATACTGAACCCATCATACATATTGTCATATTGTCTGAGCCCATCATACAGACTGCCATACTGACCCAATCATACAGACTTCCATGTTGAACAATCATACCGGCTATCATACTAAACATATCATGCAGACTGCCATACTGAACCCATCATACAGATTGCCATACTGAACCCAACATACAGACTGTCACACTGAACCCGTCATACAGACTGCAATACTGAACCAATATAAGACTATCATACTGAACCCATCAAACAGACTTTTATAATGTCTGAGCCCATCCTACAGACTGCCATACTGAACCCAGCATACAGAATGCCATACTGTCTGAGCCCATCATACAGACTGCCTTGTTTAACAATCATACATATTGCCATACTGTCTGAGCCCATCATACAGGCTGCAATAATGAACCCATTATACAAACTGCCATACTGATTCCGTTATACAGACTGCCATACTGTCTGAGCTTATCATACAGATTGCCATACTGAACCCATCATACAGACTGCCATGCTGAACCCGTCATACAGACTGCAATACTGAACCAATATACAGACTAACATACCGAACCCATCATACAGACTTCCGTGTTGAACAATCATACTGGCTATCATACTGAACCTATTATACAGATTGCCATACTGAACCCATCACACAGACTTCCATACTGTCTGAGCCAATCATACAGACTGCCATACTGAACCCATCATACAGTCTTTAATGTTGAACAATCATACCGGCTATCATACTGAACCTATCATACAGACTGCCATACTGAACCCATCATACAGACTTCCATACTGTCTGAGCTCATCATACAGACTGCCATATTGAACCCATCAAACAGACTTCCATGTCAAACAATCATACCGGCTATCATACTGAACTTTTCACACAGAATGCCATACTGAACCATCATAAAGACTATCATACTGAACCTATCTTGCAGACTGCAATACTGTCTGAGCCATCATACAGACTGCCATATTGAACTCAACATACAAACTTCCATGTTGAACCAACATACAGGCTATCATACTGAACCTATCATGCAAACTGCCATACTGTCTGAGCCATCATACAGACTGCCATGTCCAACCATCATACAGGCTATCATACTGAACCTATCATGCAGACTGCCATACTGTCTGAGCCCATCATACAGACTGCTATACTGAATCCATCATACAGACTTCCATGTTGAACAACCATACCGGCTATCATACTATACCAATCATACAGACTGCCATACTGAATCAATCATACAGACTTCTATGTTGAACCATCATACAGGCTTTCATACTGAACCTATAATGCAGACTGCCATTCTGTCTGAGCCCATCATACAGACTGCCATACTGAACCTGTCATACCAGCTGTCATACTGAACCTATCCTACAGACTGCAATACTGAAACCATCATCCAGACTTCCATACTGTCTGAGCCCATCATACAGACGAACGTAATGAATCCATCATACACACTTCCATGTTGAACAATCATACCAGCTATCATAATGAACCTATCATACAGACTGCAATCTGAACCCATCATCCAGACTTCCATACTGTCTGAGCCCATCATACAGACTTCCATGTTGAACAATCATACCGGCTATCATACTGAACTTTTCACACAGAATGCCATACTGAACCATCATAAAGACTATCATACTGAACCTATCTAGCAGACTGCAATACTGTCTGAGCCATCATACAGACTGCCATATTGAACTCAACATACAAACTTCCATGTTGAACCAACATACAGGCTATCATACTGAACCTATCATGCAAACTGCCATACTGTCTGAGCCATCATACAGACTGCCATGTCCAACCATCATACAGGCTATCATACTGAACCTATCATGCAGACTGCCATACTGTCTGAGCCCATCATACAGACTGCTATACTGAATCCATCATACAGACTTCCATGTTGAACAACCATACCGGCTATCATACTATACCAATCATACAGACTGCCATACTGAATCTATCATACAGACTTCTATGTTGAACCATCATACAGGCTTTCATACTGAACCTATAATGCAGACTGCCATCTGTCTGAGCCCATCATACAGACTGCCATACTGAACCTGTCATACCAGCTGTCATACTGAACCTATCCTACAGACTGCAATACTGAACCCATCATCCAGACTTCCATACTGTCTGAGCCCATCATACAGACTGACGTAATGAATCCATCACACAGACTTCCATGTTGAACAATCATACCAGATATCATAATGAACCTATCATACAGACTGCAATCTGAACCCATCATCCAGACTTCCATACTGTCTGAGCCCATCATACAGACTTCCATGTTGAACAATCATACCGGCTATCATGCTAAACATATCATGCAGACTGCCATACTGAACCCATCATACATATTGCCATACTGTCTGAGCCCATCATACAGGCTGCGATACTGAACTCATCATACAGATTGCTATACTGAACCCGTTATACAGACTGCCATACTGTCTGAGCCCATCATACAGATTGTCATGCTGAACCCAGCATACAGACTGCCATATTGAACCCGTCATACAGACTGCAATACTGAACCAATATACAGACTATCATACTGAACCCATCATACACACTTATATACTGTCTGAGCGCATCCTGCAGACTGCCATACTGAACCCATCATACAGACTTCCATACTGTCTGACCTTATCGTACAGGCTGCGATACTAAACCCATCATACAGACTTCAATACTGTCTGAACCCATCATACAGACTGCCATAGTGAATCACCATACAGACTATCATACTGAACAGATCATACAGAAAGCCATACTATCTGAGCTCATCATACAGACTGCCATACTGAACCCATCATACAGATTACCACACTGAATCCATCATACAGAATGCCATACTAACCACCATACAGACTATCATAGTACACCTACCGTGCAGACTGCTATACTGTCTGAGCCCATCATACAGACTGCCATACTGAACTCATCATACAGACTTCCATTTTAAACTATCATACAGACTATCATACTACACCTATCATGCAGACTGCCATACTGTCTGAAACCATCATACAGACTGCCATATTGAACTCAACATACAGATTTCCATACTGAACCTATCATGGAGAATGCCATACTGTCTGAACCATCATACAGACTGCCAAACTGTCTGAGCCATCATACAGGCTACAATACTGAACATATCATGAAGACTGCCATACTGTCTGAGCCCATCAAACAGACTGCCATACTCAATCCATCATACAGACTTCCATGTTGAACAATCATACCGGCTATCATACTAAACATATACAGACTGCCATACTGATCCCATCATACAGACTGACATACTGTCTGCGCCCATCATACTGACTGCCATACTTTCTGAGCCCATCACACAGACAGCAATACTGAACCCATCATATAGACTATCATACTGAATCCTACATACAGAATGCCATACTTACCACCATACAGACTATCATACTGAACCTATCGTGCAGACTGCCACACTGTCTGAGCCCGTCATACAGACTGCCATACTGAACCGATAATACAGACTTCCATGTTGAACTATCATATAGGCTATCATACTGAACCTATCATGCAGACTGCCAGACTTTATGAGCCTATCATACAGACTGCCATACTGAACCCATCATACAGACTGCCATGTTGAACCACTTAACAGACTATCATACTGAACCTATCGTGCAGACTGCCATACCGTTTATGTCCATCATACAAACCGCCATACTGAACCCATCATACAGACTTCAATGATGAACCATCATACAGGCTATCATACTGAACCTATCATACAGACTGCCATACTGTCTGAACCAATCATACAAACTGCCATACTGAACCACCACAGAGACTGTCATTATTATAGACTGCCATACTGAACCCACCATATAGATTGAACATGCCATTATTATAGACTGACATACTTAACCCCCGTATAGACTGCCATACTGAACCCACCATACAGACTGCCAAACTGAACAAACCATATAGATAACCATACTGAACCCCCATATAGACTGCCATACAGAACCCCCAACCCCCACCCCAAACATACTGTCATACTGAACCAACTTAAAAAATATACACCAAATTAAACAAACTGATAATCTTACTAAACACTCGACACCCTTACTCGACATTAGATTTTCTTACTCGGCACTCGACTTTATTACTCGACACTCAACTTTCTCACCACTTGACATTCGACCTTCTTACACGACACTCGCACAAAAAGAAATGTCACTGTTAAGTGACCGGACCGGACACACAATATTATGTTTTTTTACATTAAAGTGTGCCCTCGATCTTTGTTTGACATTGACATCTGATCATGTAATGGTCTGGGTATTTCTACAGGTAAATGCATTCGACACATCATCATGGCATCTTAATCATTTGTGTCAAGATATTTTAAAACCCCTCCATGTAAGACAAAGTTACAGACCAGACATGAAATATCAAACAAACTGAAAGTATGACCTTGATATTTGAGGTGAGGTTCTGGGTAATGTAGCAAAGTGTTTCTGAATTCCATCCAGTCCAAAGTTACAGACCACACCTGAAATCTTAAACAGACAGAAAGTGCTGTCAAACAAACTCAAAGTGTGACCTTTGCCTTTGAGGTACGGGTCTGGGTCTTACATGCAACACGTCAACATATCATCTTGATCAATTAAGCCGATTTAAATCCATCCATATACAGACCAGACACGAAATATCAAACAAATTGAAAATGTGATCTTAGCCTTTGAGGAAAGGTTCTGGATCTTACACTCGACACTTCATCGTGTCATGTTGATCAGTTTTGAAATCCATCCATGTATGACAAAGTTACAGACTGGACACGAAATCTCACACAGACTCAAAGTGTTGCCAAATAAACTTAAAGTGTGACCTTGGCCTTTGAGGTAGGGGTGTTGATCTTACGCGCGGCATGTCGTCGTGGCATGCTGATGAACTGAGCCAAGTGTTTTTAAAATTTATCCACAGGTAACCAAGTTACAGACCGGACATGAAATCTCACACAGACTGAAAGTGTTGTCAAACAAAGTCAAAATGTGACCTTGACCTTTCAGGTAGGAGTTTGTGTTTTAAGCGCGACATGTCGTCATGTTAATATGTTGATTTGTAGCAAGTAGGTATAAAATCCATCTATGCATGACAAAGTTACAGGCCGAACATGGACGGACGGACGGACGGACGGACGGACGGACACTGCGATTACTAAATGCCACCCCAAAAAATTGTTGTTTGTTTTTTGTTTGTTTTTTTTTTGGGGGGGGCACTTTCGGATGGGGCCATAAAAATACAAAAAATGCACACATACACTAATAACTACAAAAAGGAATCGGCACTCAAAGAAAATGTACACAACCTAAATAATTTTTAATACACCCCTGTCCTGCATTTTTCTATCGTTTCTTTTTCTTTATCAAATTTAAAGTTATTTAACCCAGTGCTTATCATTATCATCTTATCAATAACATATCAAACAAGCAATGCTGTATATCACACAAAATTAACGAACATAGTTTTGTCATAAATTGTCTGTATGTGTATTCAACTATTAAAAACATATCTGCAGATTCACATTATAAAGGTAACTGTTGCGGTTCAATATGGTGATGACGAATTAGGAACACCCGAAGTCAGATTATAAAGATTTGATAATCATTCTTGTGAAATTGGGCCGCTGTCGTTTTTGAAATCGGTTTATCGGCATATTATGCGTGCAATGCATATACTTTTGTCATGAATCGATGTATTTAATGTTGAAATTTTAACTTCTCATTCATAATATGTCGACTGTTTGGATTTGAAAGTCGTGAATTCTTCCTAACATATTCCGTTTGGAACTTACAGCAAGTAGAATTGGCTTCTGCTGTATCTTTTAAAAGCTCCTATGCTGTAACATGTTACTACTAATATTTTGTTCATTTTTTTTATTTGCGTGTGCAGTATTTGAGCATACTGATGCAAAATTGGGTGTACAAGGGTGCAAAAACGCGCGTACTGGCTCGCCTTTGGTGATCATCGGGCCGATCAGTCCTAGTTCTATTCTCTAAATGCGGAGCGCCAAGCAAGGAAACTTCTTGTACCATTTGTCTAATCTTTGTTATGAAACACGACCTTCCGCATGCGACGCGGACGCTCTACCAAGAGACCACCACTGCGGTTTAAAATTAAAGTTCATCATTCTTAAAACAACAGAAAAATTAATAACTACTAAGTAAAAAATATTTTTTAAAAATCCAACACTTGGTAAAATGTGATCCATTACGACTAATGTTGCTTAAAATTTCGGCCATACGCTTCAGTATTCAGCTCTAACGTGTTACTACGTATGTGGCTTCCAAGACGGTTACTATTTATTAGCAGCTTTAATTGTGCAGGTAGTGGCACAGGTCGTGGTATAAGAAACAGTAATGTAAGTAGTAGTAATAGTGGTAGTTGTGGATAGGGTAGTAATAGTAATAAACACTAGTAATTTAATTCAAAATTAAAAGTAGCATTTGTAGTAGACCTAGTATTATTAATATTAATAGTACAAGTAGTAGAAGTAAGAATAGTAGTAACAGAATTAACTAGACCTATCACTGTAGTGATGAATACCCCCGAACGCCGCCATGACAGAAAATGGTTAACCATTGTATGAAGTTTTATTAAATTATATCCAATAGTTTTAAAGTTATGCTCCAGACAAAAAAAAATTTTAATAAAACAGAATGTTATGGATTGAGTTGTTTGTATTAACTTTTTTTATGGTTTTGTTAAAATTAAAAACGGTCGTTTTAATTATTGTGCAGTGTACAAGCTTTCATGGCAATCAATAAATGTTATACTTTTTCGAGTTATGTTGAGGGACAACAATTTTATGGATAAGAAACAAACACGAGCACTAGGAATACAATATCGAACCTGCTTTGCTCGAACTCCATGTATTCATCAACTTGGTTCTTTCATGAGCTTTATTAAACTGTTATCACTGATGGCTTTAAAAGTACTTTAAAAGTACTGCACCAGACAATGGAAATATATCAAAGGGCAATTACTCTGTAATTAGCAAGAATAGAGTTATGTTTCTTGTACACTGCACTTCCTCTCATTAGAGTCTACCATTGTATGAAGTTTGATGAAATTCCATCCAGTACTTTAAAAGTAATGCTCCGGTCAAGGGAAATATATCAAAGGGCAATAACTCTGTAATTAGCAAGAATATAGTTATGTTTCCTGTACACTGCACTTCCTGTCATTATATTCTATCATTGTATGAAGTTTGATGAAATTCCATCCAGTACTTTAAAAGTAATGCTCCGAACAAGGGAAATATATCAAAGGGCAATAACTATGTAATTAGCAAGAATAGAGTTATGTTTCTTGTACACTGTACTTCCTCTTATTATATTCTACCATTGTATGAAGCTTGATGAAATTCCATCAGGTACTTTTCAAGTTATGCTCCGGACAAGAAAAAAAATCAAAGGGAAATAACTCTGTAATTAGCAAGAATAGAGTTATGTTTCTTGTACACTGCACTTCCTCTCATTATATTCTACCATTGTATGAAGTTTGATGAAATTCCATCAGGTACTTTAAAAGTAATGCTCCGAACAAGGGAAATATATCAAAGGGCAATAACTCTGTAATTAGCAAGAATAGCGTTATGTTTCCTGTACAATGCACTTCCTCTCATTATATTCTACCATTGTATGAAGCTTGATGAAATTCCATCAGGTACTTTTCAAGTTATGCTCCGGACAAGAAAAAATATCAAAGGGAAATATATCAAAGGGCAATAACTCTGTAATTAGCAATAATAGAGTTATGTTTCTTATACTGTGCACTTCCACTCATTATATTCTACCATTGTATGAAGTTTGATGAAATTCCATCCAGTACTTTAAAAGTAATGCTCCGGACAAGGGAAATATATCAAAGGGCAATAACTCTGTGATTAGCAAGAATAGAGTTATGTTTCCTGTACACTGCACTACCTCTCATTATATTCTACCATTGTATGAAGCTTGATGAAATTCCATCCAGAACTTTTCAAGTTATGCTCCGGACAAGAAAAAATATCAAAGGGAAATATATCAAAGGGCAATAACTCTGTGATTAGCAAGAATAGAGTTATGTTTCCTGTACACTGCATTTCCTCTCATTATATTCTACCTGATGAAATTCCATCCGGTACTTTTTAAGTTATGCTCCGGACAAGAAAAAATATCAAAGGGCAATAACTCTGTAATTAGCAAGAATAGATTTATGTTTCTTATACACTGCACTTCCTCTCATTATATTCTACCATTGTATGACGTTTGATGAAATTCCATCCAGTACTTTTCAAGTGATGCTCCGGACAAGGAAAATTGCAACGGACAGACCGACTGACAGACTGACAGACCGACAGACCGACCTCACGGTGATTCCAGTATACCCCCTCAAAACTTCGTTTGTCGGAGATATAATAATAATAGTAGAAGCAGTAGTAGCAATACTAGAAGTAGGAGTAGTAGTAATAGAAATAATAATAATAGTAATAATAGAAGTAGCAATAGTAGTTGTACTGGTAGTACTTATAGAAGTAGTAGTAGTAGTAGTAGCAGTAGCAGCAGCAGTAGTAGTAAAAGAAGTAACATTAGTAGTAGTAGTAGTGGTAATAGAAGTAGTAGAAGCAATAGAAGAAGAGTAGAAGTAAAAGTAGTAGCAGTAGTAGTAGTTGTTGTTGTTGTGTAGTAGTAGTAGTAGAAGAGACAGTAGTAGCAGAAGTAATAATAGTAATAGTAGTAATAGACGTAATTGTAGTAGTAAAAAGTGATTAGAAGAAGAAGCAGTAATAGTAGAAGTAGTAGTAGCAGTAGTAGTAGTAGTAGTTGTAGTAGTAGTAGTAGTAGTAGTAGAAGTAGAAGTAGTAGTAGTATTAGTAGTAAACCTAATAGTAGTAGTAGTAGTAGTAGAAGACTTAGTAGTAGTGGTAGTAGTAGTTGTAGTAGTAGTAGTAGTAGTAGTAGACCTAGTAGTAGTAGTAGTAGTAGTAGTAGAAGTTGTAGTAGACCTAGTATTACTAGTAGTAGTAGTAGTAAAAGTAGACCTAGAAGTGGTAGTGGTAGTAGTAGTAGTAGTTGTAGTAGTAGTAGACCTGGTAGTGGTAGTAGTAGTAGTAGTAGTTGTAGTAATAGAAGACCTAGTAGTGTAGTAGTAGTTGTAGTATTAGTAGTAGAAGCAGTAGAAGTAGTAGTTGACCTAATAGTAGTAGTAGTAATAGCAGTAGAAGTAGTAGTAGACCTAGTAGTAGTAGTAGTAGTAGTAGTAGTAGTAGTAGAAGTAGACCTAGTAGTGGTAGTAGTAGTAGTAGTTGTAGTAGTAGTAGACCTAGAAGTAGTAGTAATAGAAGCAGTAGAAGTAGTAGTAGACCTAGTAGTAGTAGTATAAGTAGTAGTAGACCTAGTAGTAGTAGTAGTAGTAGCAGTAAAAGTAGTAGTAGACCTAGTAGTAGTAGTAGTAGCAGTAGAAGTAGTAGTAGACCTAGTAGTAGTAGTAGAAGTAGCAGTAGAAGTAGACCTAGTTGTAGTAGTAGTAGTAGTTGTAGTAGCAGTAGAAGTAGTAGTAGACTTAGTAGTGTAGTAGTAGTAGTAGTAGTAGTAGTAGTAGTAGTAGTAGTAGTAGTAGTAGACCTAGTAGTGGTCGTAGCAGTTGTAGTAGTAGAAGACCTAGTAGTGTAGTAGTAGTTGCAGTAGTAGTAGTAGAAGCAGTAGAAGCAGTAGTTGACCTAGAAGTAGTAGTAGTAGTAGCAGTAGAAGTTGTAGTAGACCTAGAAGTATTAGTAGTAGAAGTAGACCTAGTAGTGGTAGTAGTAGTAGTAGTTGTAGAAGTAGTAGACCTAGAAGTAGTAGTAGTAGAAGCAGTAGAAGTAGTAGTAGATCTAGAAGTAGTAGTAGTAGTAGAAGTAGTAGTAGACCTAGTAGTAGTAGTAGTAGTAGTAGCAGTAGAAGTAGTAGTAGACCTAGAAGTAGTAGTAGTAGTACCAGTAGCAGTAGCAGTAGAAGTAGTAGTAAACCTAGTAGTAGTAACAGAAGTAGCAGTAGAAGTAGTAGTAGACCTAGTTGTAGTAGTAGTAGTTGTTGTAACAGTAGAAGTAGTAGTAGACCTAGTAGTAGTAGTAGTAGAAGTAGTAGTAGACCTAGTAGAAGTAGTAGTAGTAGTAGAAGTAGCAGTAGAAGTAGTAGTAGACCTAGTAGTAGTAAAAGTAGTAGTAGTAGTAGTAATAGTAGAAGTAGAAGTAGACCTAGAAGTGGTAGTAGCAGTATAAGTAGAAGTAGTAGAAGCA